>OMNW01001956.1:2565-14347 GCA_900303245.1 Selene dorsalis | reverse complement strand
TACAAGTCACACAAAGCAGGTGATTGCAGGACACATGACTGTGGGACAAAGTACATTGTCTTATTTGATGTGTTTCTTTTTCTTCTTTTCTCTCTCTCTCTCTCTCTCTCTCTCTCTCTCTCTCTCTCTCTCTCTCTCTCTCTCTCTCTCTCTCTCTCTCTCTCAGATTGAGGAAAACATGACCAAAGGACACTTCTCCAAACTTAACTGGATGTTGCCTTCCCGTTGGAAACTAATTTGTTGTAACAGCAGCTTTTTCTAAATTAAATTTCAGCTGAGCTCAGCTTTTGTTTATAATTTCTATGTATTATATATTGAGTGTGACAAAATACATTATAGACAAGATTCACTGGATTATCAGACTAAATGTTAATATTTTTGGTACAATTTCACAATGAGGTACACTTATAAAAGTTTTAAATGTTATTACCACATTAATGGTGAATATATTATGTAAATAAATCTGTTTTTGTAATTTAAGTGTAAATACCAGTATTGGCAGCCTATAGTCATTGCCCCAAAATATCCTCAAACGCGAGCAAGCAACCTGGTTAACCAAGACTACTCTTTACACTTAACAGCAAAATGGGTACATTTTTTCACATCAAAGTTTTTCTTTTTTTAGTATGCATTTGTGAAGCGTAATAACAATAATATACATGCATAAACCAGACAGTATTTGATTGTAAGATTTAAACCAGTGTTCTCAATGTACACATTTATGTTAGAATATTATTTTTGTGGATGCTGAATTTTGCTTCTCTTTGCTCTTACCATTTAGTTGTATTAAAGTTTCTGTTGTGCTGAAATTCTGTCGTGATTTAAATGTTATTGTGTCCCACATGTTTTTATCATTATCTACCATTAGATGGAAGTTGGTTAAAGTTTGATTGATCGTGGCCTCATAACTAAGTAAATTCCCTAAATTTAACCAACAAGTTGCGATGTGATCCTAAACAACAACACATCTGTGTTGTTACTGATGTCTACGGACTGTTCTTCAGAAAGCCCCTGGCTTGTTCTTCTGTAAGCGCAAATATGAGGTCCAGGTGCAAATATATATAGTTCAAACGGATAGTGTTAAAAGACAAGAATCCCCCAACACTGTGCTGCACACATTCCTAGGTCAGTATCCGAGTTTCTCTTTTAGGCCCAAGTGTTGTCTAGGAGTAAATTTGTAGGGACATCGATAATGATGATAATTAAACCCTGAATAAAAAGTTAAATGGTGGGAAAATTATAATTGTATGATGCTATAAATCAAATATCTCAATGTGAGTCTGATAGAATATTGCTTTGCGTTTTAATAGATAATAATGTTCACCTTACTACTGTGTGTGGTTTGAGCGCATAACTAAAGGGACAGCATATATATATGGCTTTAGAGTCCCGTTTAATTGCATAAGGTATATAACATTTTTATTATTTCCATCTACAGTGATGTGTTGCCTAGTGTTTGGGTCTGATCCAGCTGCTATATCCAGCCTGTTTCCATGGGCTTCTACTCTCCTTTAAAGACAAGTGATAGCAACAGCCTATATCAATCTGCCTGCAGGATGCTTTAATCCACCATTAAGAAGATGAAATGTTGCACTGAGCCTGCGGTGCACCAGTGACGGCAGGAGCGGTTCTAAAATTTGTGCGCTCACCCCCTCAAACCTAACCGCAGTCATGGACACCCTGCACCAAACCACCCAGTACAGCAGAACACAAACCTCTTCTTCCTCGGAACTGGATCCAAACGTCTCAGGTCTCAGTATCCTCTATTTATATGCTGTGTATATTTACAACAGGCCAGATGATTAGGATGCAAACGAGTAGCGTTAGAGCAGAGAAAATGTAGGGGCAATCTTCTTTGGCTATTCTGAGGAGACAACGAGTTTATTAGAGGTGAACCACCTCACTGATGTCAAAGCTTGTTTGATCAGATCAACTTTCCTGAGTGACTTCACACATTACATTTTTACACTGTTTCTTCATAAACCAATAAAGGCTTATTTGTTTATTATGGGTAAAGCAGGAAAATCCTGCACAGCAAAAACAACCAATAAAGTCACACATGTGAAAGCACAGGAACATTTATACACAAACACCTGAAATTTACATTATGTTCTTGGTTAATAATTTGAAATTATTTAATGGGATTTTCAATTACACAATGCAAGTAAGTAACTCCAGATAACGTCCTTGGTTTGATGTATTTATATCCATTGTCACTAACAAGGTCTATTTATTAAAAAGAAATTATCTTTGTAGTTATTTCAAAGTTGTTTTTGGAAACCGCCTTAGTTTTTGTTTTTTTGTTTTTTTCAGCCATGTAGTTCATTATAATGAATATGACATGTCTCTCCTATAGGAGGATGAGCAACATCTCCATATTGAATTTCAGATGGTGGAAAAACATTGTCTTTCCAAAAAAAATAGCATGTTTACTAGATAAGAGAGACAGAAAACTGATGCATTTTTTACTGTGACTATGTTAACATGTATTTATGCTTTAATGTGTTCAGTAGATATTCTATTCTATTCTCAGTGCACTGGGAGCTTTGTCTCCACTGAATGAAATGTATGTAGGAGCAATACAATAGGAGCAGTGTTCTTGACATGACTCAGTCGACCTTTACCTATAGCTGACCTCCCGTATTCTAGGCACACTGACACACACACACACATGTACACACACACTGACAGTAGCTCTAATCTGCAAGTGTTCAGAACAGCTGGATTTAGCTGTTCATCAACTGCATGAATGGTCGAGATGTTTTCTAGTGATAAGTGTTAAGGACACGCTGAGAATGTGAAGAATGATCACTAAAACTAAAACTTCTGTTGAGGTAAAAACATCTATTAACATTTCTGTCAGTGGACCACATTGTGAAATGTTATAATAATTTAAGTCTTTTATTTCTGATCTATTTTGACACTATTAAACCAACCATATTGTCTTAATTAAACTTAAACTTTTTTGAGTCATTTTACATATTCACTTCTAGTACATGGATAAGTCTTAGTGACATCACAAATTCAACATCAGGAATTATTTCCTGTCTGTGACATATGATGGCCCTGATCATATCAGTTAAGTAGCTATTGGTGCAGAATTTGTCTAATCCTGAAAAACTGCTGCTGTCACTTTAATAACCAACTGTTCCCATGGATACAGGTTAGATTTTCCTGCGCTAGCCAAAAGAAAAAAAGCTAAAAGGACTCTTCATTTGTGCTAGCTGCTCCTGTACATGTTTAGAGCTAATAATCTCAGTATACTTACTGGTCACGGTGACTATAGTGTCATACTTTGTTTTCCATGTCACTCTCTGAGTTTAACATGTTAGCATGCTTACGTTTGCTACTTAGCGCTATCACAAAGTAACGCTAAACACATAGGCTAAACAGCATGTAAACAAACCTGTTGATGGAGGATAAACCTTCAAAGAAAAAAAACATCTTGTGAGCAATGAAAAGCAGTTGTGAACATAACTGGTGAATGTAAGTCACTAAAAATGATTTATTTTTGCCTTTAACTTCTGAGGAAAATATCTCCTGAGCAGGAAACCAGCTAGCTAGCAGCTACCTGCTGTTTGGTGCTGGGAAGTTACATTACAGTGAGTTTTTTGAGTGAGTTATTTCTCTGGATATATCTTCCTGTTGTGGCCAGAAATGGAGTCATGAGAGTGTGTGAGAGTGAGAGTGTTGCAACTAAACAATGACCTAAAAATGACCATAAAGATTGATAAGATGCAGATGCACATTAATAATTCTCTGCTGGTTTGTCATATTTTTGACATTCTTATATTAAATCCAGCTGATGACTCACCGCAGTCATTAGGATTCATCCTCTGCTGCAACTAAATGTTCCTTACAACATTTCATGGGAACCAGTCATGAAGCATTATGAACTTTGCATTCTGTGTTATTTAAGGAAAACATGTCTCTGAAGAGCTTAACAACAATGAGGGGGATCTGGCTCTCAACACAGACAGATGGAACAACTGCAGCAAGAGGAAAGAAAGCAACTGCCATCTTCTCTCTGGGTGGCTGTGAAGGATACAGGTATGGGATCTACTTGGTCTTTATTTTCCATCTATCATGAGGTCATTAGTGCCTGCTGTCATTGTAAGCTGCCCCCTGGATGAAGAGTTGATCCCAGGCAGCAGGGCTGGCCTCGGCCCAGCATCTCTCTCTGTTTACCTCTAGATGATATAGGTCATGTTATGTCTTTAATGTCTAATCTGGACATAGGCAAACTAATGGATTAACAAATACCATGACTGGGGCAGACACAGACACATTTAGAAGCTGTTTTCCATCTTATATGCAGCATTGGTGCTGGAGAACCAGTTTCTTTTCCCATGTTTCTTGGCCTGAAGAGTAATGTCAACATTTTCTCTGTCTTAAACAAAGTTGGATTCAAATTCAACAAATTATAAATTTCTGAAACCTATGGTCTTGAGATCTGCAAGACGCTTCTGCTCCAGGAGAGGAATGTGAATGAAATCCAAGAATAACAAAGTATAAAAAGACTGCTGTGTTTTTTTTCTATAGTTACACCCTGCGGTGTGTGTGCCCCCTTTTTATTCTTGGCTGGTCAAGTGAGGAGGGCAAGATTTATTTAGAGGATGCAATGAAAAGTGTGATACAGAATGCCTGGATGCAAATGGCATGTATGCTATTTGGCCCACACTTAGAGGAAGGTTGCTGGGAGGTTCACAGTGTTGTCCTTAAAGTTCAATCATGTCGAATAATGAGAATAACTCAATAACCTGAGTTCAGAGAGACATTCATTGTTCGGAAGCATTGTTTCAAGTCAGCTCTCAGTAGGATAAGATTTGTTATTATGTGCAGCGATGAACCCTCACTCACAGTAGTAATGCAAAAATGTCAAAAATTCCAACCACTGCCAGAGAAACAACTGTGAAAATGTTCAAGCAATGCGCACATATCACTTCGTACAGTGTCAGGCCCCGTTCAAAAGATGTTCCATAAAAGGCTACTAGGTATTTTTATCTTAACACGACCTTGTGCACCATACTGAGTACACATTCTCACATTCTCACTCCATCCAGTATGACCGCTTGATGTCTCCATGTTGCTCTTTGTCAGTATCAACTTGTTTTATTTATGTATTTCACCACTCCCTGCTAAGATAAAACTTATGTTGTTGGAACTAAATTACAGTTTTTCTTTATTGTGGAAAAAATCACAACTTCCTGCATCTTATATCTCATATCTTCAATTACAGACTGAACCAATAAGAAAGAGTGTTTCAATGCATGCAGCAACAAATGTGGACTCAGCAACTTCAACTCATTTGACACAATCTCAAGCACTAAGCAGTATTTTGGCTGTGTTGTTTTTTCTCTGAGACCAAACAGTGTCTATACACCTGTCCTGTCAGCTGATGCCAGGTTATTGTCCCTCAGTGTGGGACTAATTGCCACTCCGGTGCCGAGGTGTCCCTCTGACACGACCTCAGATGCCTTAACTCGTGAACACAGCACAAAAGACTTTTGAGGATCGTTTCAAACGGTTCATGTGTTTTGTCTCATTTTGCTGATGACAATTATTTTTTTGATTGTCAGTAACTCCGAGGTCCAGGTAATAATTGAATTCCATGCTAAATGTGCTTAACCTAGATTCTCTTTAATACACCAGTTGAAAAATGTATAATGGTTGAATTGCATTTTGCCATTTCACTAATTCATTGATAAATGTTAATAGAAAGTGGTGCTCAATTAATAGCAGTTAGTGCTGGGTTTCCAGCTTTGATCTTAACAGGGTGACACTTAAGGAACTGTAATAAGGACTTTGGGACTTTCTTCCTTCATCCTCTGAGTTCTCACCATTGAAGACCCCTCTATCTCCCTCTAAAGCAATAAATCATACAGGTCAGTGATGACACATAAGAACATCCTTTTAAGCCAGTACTTAAAATCCACTTCACATTAAGCAAAGTATTCAATATTATCCAGAATAAGTGCTGTTTAATGCTTTATACTCAACTTTAATGCACATAAGGGACAAAGGTATCCTAATAATGATATGTGCCCATTTGAGGGCCAGTGCCGTGCTCTCAAAAAGGCTTCATGTACAATCAAATTCTTATATGTACAGTAAAGTGAACCCTGAAAAGACCAAGGAATGCTCAGTTGTCATACTTTTAAATTCATCACATAATATGGAGACCAATGAAGTATAACTATTAACCAACTATTTGTGTCTCAATATAGAGAAAGTATTTGATTGAGCTTAGATTTCTCTAAATTCAGTGAAATTAGTTTTTGCACTGACTTTTACTCCCAGTTCTTTTCTGTGAGGCAAGGGGAGAGGGGTGGGTGTTGGCTGGGGTAGCACTTTCACAGTCTTGGCCAATGGCCTTTCTTTAATTAGCTATGGGGGCAGGAAGCTCCCTCCCTGTGCTGACAGAAGGAGGAGCCTGTGCCTGTCACTGTCTACTGTTTCATTATTACCTGCACAACCCTGCAGCATTCACCACACTTGTGTCTCTGTGTGGCCACATAGAAACAGAGACAGAGGGGACAGACTCCAAGGCCCAAACCACCAGAAAGAAGTTTCTTTGATACTTTTTTCCCTCTTGGGAGTGTAATCTGCCTGCTATTGCTGACTTGTAAAAGACATTGCAAGGCAACTAGCAGTGGACATGGCTGGTTGTCTGCAAAAAAGCCAGCTTTGGGCATATTTGAGATGCCTGCTTGTGATGGTTTCTCTCAACTTTTGCTTTGCTTCAGTAGCTGCAGAGCCATTTGACCCAGCTCACCTCTATCACTATAGATCTGGACCTAATGAAGATAACATCATCATTGCTAACAACGGGATCAGGGTGCCCTTTGGGAGGTCTGTGTATCTGGACCCTGTGAATGACCTCGTAACAGAAGTGCAGCCTGGTGACCGCTGCCACATCACAGTTTTGGACAATGACCCACTGGCCCAGAAACCTGGAATGCTGACCCCTAAAAAGTTCCCCTGCTCATTTGGACTGGATGAAGTGAAATACACTCATTTTGGATCCCGGAGCCCTAGCAAGGATCGTGTGAAGCTGCAGCTGCGTTATGACTCCCAGACAGACACAGTTATTATCCCTTTCATGCTGGAAGTGGAGGTTGTTTTCCAGCAGCTTGAGATCCTCACCAGGAATATGCCTCTTAATGTAGAGAAGCTCAATGGTGACAGCACTCCTATTGACAAAAAGGCTCTGGAGTTTTCCTTTGAGGATGGTGTCACACAATGTAAGATCACCACTCTGGTCGGCGCTGGCGGTCTTCCCAGGTATGGCACTCTCTTGAATAACCCTACCAATGGCCAAATGATTGATTGTGATGAGTTTGTGAAACAGGGTATCCGCTACAAGCACACTGCTAAGACAAATTCACCGAACAGAGACTATATTCCTATGATGGTGGAGCTGCAAGATAATGATGGCAACACTATAATGCAAGAGCATTTCCAAATGATGGTTAGAATCAGAGAAGGTGCAGAGAACACTGCTCCTAAGCCCAGCTTTGTAGCCATGATGATGATGGAGGTTGATCAGTTTGTGATGACAGCTATTACAGGTGACATGCTGGCTGCTGAAGATGTTGAATCTGACCCAGATGATTTAATTTTCAACATTACTTCACCACTGGGCCCTCAACAGGGTTATATCATCAGCACAGATGATCAGAACCTGCCTATTACCTCTTTCTATCAGAGAGACATCAAAGACCTTAAAATTGCCTATAAACCACCCTCGGAGGACTCAGAAGTAGAAAGGATTTTCCAAATAGAGTTTGAAATCGTCGACACTGATGGTGCTGTGTCCGATACATTTGCTTTTATGATTATGGTGAAGCCTATGAATACTTTGGCTCCTGTAGCAACCAAAAACACAGGGCAGTTATTGTTTGAAGGACAGTCGCGAGCACTCTCCAGTTCCCAGAATTTAGAGATTAGTGATGAGGATAACCTAGACGATGTAAGAATCACTGTTGTTGATGGCTTAAAGCACGGAGACCTGACTGTGCTCGGAGCTCGCAGGAAATTCTTCACACCTGCCGATCTAGATGCAGGCATTGTGGTGTACCAGCATGATGGCAGCGATACCTATAGTGATAACATTATTTTTAGAATGACTGATGGCAGCAATGAAGTGGAGTTTTTGTTCCCTATCACTATTGCTCCCACTGATGATGAGCCCCCTATTATCAATGCTAACACTGGTCTGGTGCTGTTCAAGAATGAGGTCATGCAGATCTCTCCTTTCATCCTGAGCGCGACAGATATTGATTCAGAGGACTCCACCATAAAGTTTATCTTAGAGGCACCCTACTCCTCTGTTGGGGAGCTGCTGCTAAGGCAGGTTGAGCCTCCATCTGACCCATCTCTATGGAAGTTCAGTGAGACAGATGAGATGTTTGAACAGGTGGTGACTGAGTGGTTCCAGCAGGATATTCTCGATGGAAAGCTGTTCTATCGTCACATCGGACCCCATAGCATTACTACTGTCATTGATCACTTTGTGTTCCGGGTTCAAGATGATAATGACCCTCCTAATCAATCAGGCGAACACATGTTCACCATCAAAATTCACCCTGTTGATGACCTTCCCCCAGAGCTATGCCCAGGCACCACCCTTCACATGACAGTCCAGGAGTATGAGCTGACACATTTCAAGAAGAAATTCTTGTGTTATACTGATTTAGATTCTGATGACAGGGACCTCAAGTATACCATCACAAAGTCCCCAACTGACACGGATGAGAACAATCCAGCCCTCTTAGGTGAAATTGTACTGACTGACAACCCTGACACTGTAATTATAGAGTTCACACAGGCCCAGGTTAATCACCACAAAGTAGCTTACAAGCCTCCAGACCAGGAGCTGGGAATCACTCCAAAAGTAGCTCAGCTCACATTCATTGTGGAAGACACAGCTGGTAATACAGCAGATGGACTATTCACCATTTTCCTACAGCCAGTTGACAACAAGCCCCCTCTCATTACCAACACAGGCTTCACTCTTATGGAAAGAAGTACATATGTCATTACTAGGAAGGAGCTACATGCCACTGACACAGATACAGATGATGAAAATATCATCTTTACTGTGACCCAGATTCCTCGCTATGGGTATCTGCAGTACCTGGGGATCGACATGTCAAATGGTGAAATGTTTGTGCTTGAGGACATTGCAAATGGCCGCCTAAGTTACATACATAGTGGAGAAGAATCCCTCAGTGATGTTATCAAGCTTGATGTCAGTGATGGTTTCCATGAAGTGCCCATCATCATCAAAATCTCCATTGAGCCTGTCGATGATGAGGCGCCCACAATTATGCTCCCAGCTGGTCTACTTGGAGCTTCTATCGACGTATTGGAGAATGGAGCAACAGAGATTACAAGCAATGTCATTCAAGGCCATGACGAGGACACAGATGATCTTATGCTCACTTTTATTGTAGAGGAACCTCCCAGGCTTGGTGAAATCCTGGTTAACGGTGCTCCCACTGAGAGATTCACCCAGGAGGACATCATTAACGGGGTGGTGGTGTATGCTCACACATCTGGAGAAATTGGATTGGTCAAAAGACATGACTCCTTTAACCTTACTCTATCTGATATGTCGGATCAGTGGGTCGTTGGTGGCAATAAGGTCCAGGGCGTGACAGTCCATGTCACCATCCTTCCTGTTGACAGCATTCCACCCATTGTGCAGGTTGGGGAGCAGTTTGTTGTTGTGGAAGGGGAGAAAAATGTTATCACTCTTGACCACATCCAAGCAGAAGATATTGACACAGACAATGACGACATCCTGTGCACTGTCATTGTTCAACCAACATCTGGTTACGTGGAAAACATCTCCCCAGCTGCAGGCTCTGAGAAATCCAGGGCAGGGACAGCCATCACTGCTTTTACCATTAAAGATATTGCCCTTGGTCATATCCACTACGTCCAGAGCATCCACAAAGGTGTTGAACCGGTGGAAGATCGTTACACTTTCCGTTGTTCAGATGGTATTAACTTCTCAGAACGCCACTTCTTCCCTATAGTCATTATTCCAGCCAATGATGAGAAGCCTGAAATTTTTGTTCGTGAGTTTGTGGTAATGGAGGGCATGAGTCTAGTTATTGATACACCAATTCTGAATGCAGCTGATGCTGACATCCCTGGGGATGAGCTGCACTTTGAGATTATCAAAAACCCCAAGCATGGTACAATAGTTCAGCAGCTCAGTACTGGCACCATTCCTGTGGATAACTTCAGTTTGGAACAAATCAAAGAGGCATCCAATATTGTCTATGAACACGACGACTCAGAAACCAAAGAAGACAGCTTTGAAGTCAGACTCTCAGATGGAAAACACACAGTGGAAAAAACTGTTCTTATCATGGTTATTCCTGTTGATGATGAGACTCCAAGGATGGCTATAAATGATGGCCTTGATGTCGAGATTGGAGAGACAAAAGTCATCAGCAACAGGGTTTTAAAGGCTACAGATCTTGACTCTGAAGACAAAGATCTGACATATGTTGTGCGGTATGGCCCCGGTCAAGGTTACCTCCAGCGAATCACTAAGTTTGGGGATGTTTTAGGTAACATCACGCTGGGAATGAACTTCACACAGGATGAAATCGACAAACAGCTCATTCAGTATGTACACACAGGCCAGGAGGGAATCCGCGATCTGCTAAAATTTGATGTGACAGATGGTATCAATCCCCTCATTGATCGTTACTTTTACATTAACATTGGAAGCATTGACATGGTCTTCCCAGATGTTATCAATAAAGGTGTGACTCTCAAGGAAGGAGGCAAAGTCACTCTTACCACTGACCTACTCAGTACCACTGATATCAACAGTCCTGATGAGTACCTTAGCTTTAGCATTACAAGGGCACCTAGCAGGGGCCACTTAGAGTGCACTGACCATCCAGGTGTTCCCATTTCTACCTTCACACAACTGCAGCTTGCTGGCAACAAGATCTACTACATCCACACCTCTGATGATGAGATGAAAATGGACAGCTTTGAGTTTGAGGTAACAGATGGTTACAATCCTGTCTTCCGAACCTTCAGAGTGTCCATCACTGATGTAGATAATAAGAAGCCTGTCCTGACTATAAACAGGCTGGTTGTGGAAGAGGGAGAAACCAAGCTCATTACACCATTTGAGTTGACAGCTGAGGATAGGGACACTCCAGATGACCGGTTGCGCTTCATAGTCACCCAAGTACCAGTGCATGGTCAGCTGCTTTTCAACAATACCCAACCAATCTCAACCTTTACCAAGCAGGATCTGAATGAGAACCTTATCAGCTATAAGCATGATGGCACTGAGACCAATGAAGACAGCTTCTCCTTCACTGTCACTGATGGCACACATACTGACTTTTATGTCTTTCCTGACACTGTGTATGAGACACGCAAACCCCAGATGATGAGCATTCACATCAACACAGTGGACAATGGTGTGCCCCAGATTGTGGTCAATAAGGCTGCAGCTTCACTAAAGGTCCTCCAAACAGGACACTTGGGCTTTGTAATCACTAGCAAGCTCCTTCGATCAGAGGATCGTGATAGCCCTCAAAAGGCTCTGAAATACATTATATCTGAGGATCCTCTACACGGCTTCATCATGAACACAGGCCTGGGCAATGACAGCATCAAAACCTTCACACAAGGTAAGATAATGTCACAGTATTACATTCTGTTTAATACCCTCAATACCACAAAGCATTTCAGAATTTATCTGCTCTTTTTTTTTTTTTTTTTTTTTTTCCCTCCC
>OMNW01001954.1:4126-21141 GCA_900303245.1 Selene dorsalis | reverse complement strand
CACTGGGAAAACGTATGGCGCTGTTGCAATCAAGGCCACTGTTCTTCCTTTGTGCTTTTCCAGTTGACAAATACAAGGGAGGAACTATTGGTGTGAAATCAGCACGTTGCACTATATGTTAGCCGCTCTTGCATCATAACTACGTACATTGTTGAAGCGTGTTCTTCTGCTGCCTTTCATGCAGCTGTGACAGGGGATGTTTATTTACACTCTCCGAGGAAACTCCAGCTCCAGTGACACAATCGTGTGCAGAGGCAGCATGACTCTGGTTGGACCGAAGAAGTGTCAATCACCAGTTCTGGGAGTGGGAGGAGCCTTGTAATGAAATTGACACAGAGGAGCTTTGCTTCTCTTTGAGCTCATGGAGGGATATCAGCACAGGAAATGCGTTGGGTGGGAGTAAACACCTGCTGCTGCCTCCCTACACACACGGGCTCCAACGCAGACACACAAACCACACACAACCGCATGCGTGCTAAAGCACAGAAACCTGCTAAGGTTGGCAGACTTTAGTTTCTCTGAGGTATGTTTGATCAACATTTAACACCACAACTGAAGTCCAGCTGTTGACTTTGTTGTCACGGCGACATTCTACATGGCACACAGTAAGAAACCAAACTGGATCAGTATAATTGTTGATTATTTAAAACATAGCTGTCGTCTATGAGCTTATGAGATGCTGATTTATTTTAAATTTGAAATATGAGGTTAGCTCCTTTTTATCAACACACCTATGATTTGCCTCACAGGGTTGCAGGGAGCACTGTGGTCATGTCCTTACGTCTCCATCTCACTTCCCAGGCATGGAAGAAACGCTGGTTTATACTTCGCAGCGGCCGCATGAGTGGTGACCCTGACGTACTCGAGTACTACAAGAACGACCACTCTAAGAAACCCATCCGAGTCATCGACCTGCACTGCTGTGAGCAGGTGGACGCTGGCCTGACCTTTAAGAGGAAGGAGTTCCAGGACAGCTTTGTGTTTGACATCAAGACCTCAGACCGCACCTTTTACCTTGTAGCTGAGACCGAGGAAGAGATGAACAAGTGGGTCCGCTCAATCTGCCAACTGTGTGGGTTCAACCAGTCGGATGACAACCACGGTAGGAAGCCCTGAGCTGTTCTCGCTGCTCTATCTCTGTTGCTGTTATTCTACATGTACCTGTAACATGTTGCAATACATGTTAGTATTTTTGAAATTTGTGAACTGGCCCAGTGTGTCGATAGATAGTTGGAAAAACTGAGCCGAAGTGACCTAATAATGTTTTTCTTTCTTGTTCTTTCTATCCATCTCTTCCTTTTAGCCAAGTAATCTGTTTTTGGCCTGTTTTTATCTTAAATTTAAAATTCAATTAAGTTATCCAGTACATGAGAAGAGAATCATGCTTCCAGCATTAGGAAGTTTTGAAAGTATGTGCCACTAATCAGTAAAATAATGATAATCAATTGAATTCAAATTATTTATCACTTCTTCACTTCACAAACACATTTTTGACTGTTCACTCCGTCAGAGGAAACAAGCAATTTGAAAATATCACCTTTTATACTTTTGGAAAGACTGATGCACATAAACAGTAAAATATGAACAGTTCATATGTACAGTTTTGAGCATATAAACTGTACAAAACTAAACATAACAACACCTCCCTTTTATTTGTCTGACACTTTGCTTTTTTGGTTTTCGGAACAGCTTGCATTGCATCATAGTTTTCACAAAAATTCAGCAGCAGAGGTCTCGCCACATGATCTCTTTGGAGATTTTTTTTCCCCTTCTTTGTTATTTGAGAGAGTGGAATAGGAACATCCCTGCCAAACAAATGGACACAGTGTCTGAGAGTGTTATTGATTTTTCTCTTCATTTGTTTGGTTAAAGAAGGGTCTCATCTCTGCCTCTGCCTTGTATTCAGCATGATGGAAATTCTTCTTCTGGATATGAGCCATTTTATGATTTAGTGGCAGATACAGAGGCTCAGTTTTGTGTGTGTGTGTTTTTTTTTTTTTGCCTCAGCTTCTGTTCTAGAGCTTTTGTGGATGAGACTGGCTTTCCCTTTGGGGCCATCAGTGATGAAAAAAATTGAATCCACTAGTGGCACTGTACAACATTTTGGGTAGAAGTCCCAGATTGGACCAGCTAATCTTATCATTTCTATGCTGTGATGTTCATGGGTTGAAGCTCTTGGGGCAGAGAAGTCGGAGTCAGAGATTTACTGAAGCTATATGATCTGTTGCCATTAGAAAACAAAACTACTACTTCAATGTGATGACTCAGAAATAAAAACACCTTCTATCCTCCTTCAAAGCAGCAATGAGTAAGGTTTTTATGTATAATGGGTTATTGTATGTCATGGTATCTGAGAGTTGAGTAGTTAAAGCATCCATGTAGCTCTCTGCCACAAATGAGAAATGACATTATATTCGGTACAGTGTATTTTCACCCAGAGTTTGTGAAAAAGCTCCTCTCATATTCTTACTCTGCCTCATCCAGATTGCACTCATGCTGTTGTTTTCCCTCCATCTGGCAGCTGGTGGACGTTAATCTTTGCGCACATGGTTGATCATCTGTAACATGCAATATGGTCCAGGTGTGGAATCAGAAAAAAAAAAAAAAACATCTGTGGAGAGAGTGTAATAATGTTCACATCATGAGGGGATCCTGCTGGTCCAAGTTCAATAATTAGCAAGGTCCTGTCAGGAATCTCAAACTGTATCAGCAGCAGTAGCCAGCAGGGTGTGGCTGGGAGACTGGAGGAGTCAGAGAGTTTATGTCATGACAGCTGCATTAGCGATTGTGGTCCTTTGACTGTAAACATCACACCAGTTTCTCATCTGTTTTCCATAAAATTTTAAGTCAATGTTTCTGAGAAACTTTATCAGAAACTCTGAACTCTCCATGACCGTCCAATTGCAATTTTCAAATTCTAATTTACTAGGGGGCAAATCGTAAGTAAAGGTTACAAATTGTAAGCTTCCCTCTCTGTGCTAGCGTGTACTCATTAAAACCACTTCTTCCATGTAAAATTAAGGTTCCTGGTGTTATTTGTCCCTGAGGGCTGTAATTTTCAGAGAATCACTGACTGACAATGACAAGGCATTATAAACCAAAACACCTCCTGATTCAGTGCTTTGCATAGGCATGTTCATTATTGGGGATTTTTTTTAGTGAACTCTTACTACCTAGAAATACAACATATAAAGCTCCTCTCATCCTACAGAGCTCAATATTCTCCTGCATTTCAGTAATACTTAACCATGTGTGCGTGTTTGAACTGTGAACTAAACATCCACTAGAAAAAAAACTGTAGTTGTTACTCTGTATCTGTTCCCCAAGGGCATAGCTGCTCAATTTATCGCTGGTTCACTATTACATCATTTAAGCTGTCTTTGGTGTGCGGAAAGGCAAAGAAATTTATGAAGAGAAGGAGCCATAGATCTGGAGGTGGTTAATAAGACCGTTTAGAGTTGACCCACTGCTGCTCTGTGTTACAGACCCAGCAGCTGAGTGTGTTTGTTCACTCTTCTGGACATCAGTGCTTCTTCCTTCTTCCTTCTTCCTTTACATTTTCTGCTCTCTCTCTCCTGCTCTTTATATCTTTAACCAACGCACCCGCACACAAACAAGGACATCATAAGATCATAACACGCACCCTTCCTGTGAAACTAACTTGGCATGAGAGACTCTTCCAAGGAATAAGCGGGTGATTTAAATCTCACCTTCCTCTGAATAACTCCTGCCTGCTCCCATGTGTGGTATCAAGTTATTGTCAGTATGCTGGTGGAAATAAATACTCGCCGACTCGAAACTGTGTATCTAAAGCTACCCGTTTTATAATAATATAATAAAATATATTTTGATCATTATAATATCTGTTTTCTTTATACAAAACAAAAGGTTTTATAATCTCCACACATAAGAAATCAGCCATACTATGTGTTTTATGTAGATACTTTAATACATACAGCTTAATGGAAGTAATGCATCTGTAATAGTTAAGAAAAGATGAGGGTATTTTGGACTTCATAATAAAATGGTGAAATTATAAAGTAACCGACTAAGCTCTGTTTCAGCACCACATGTGAGTGTGTTGTGCAAAAGGAATCTATCAGAGCAGCGTTCATCTTTGAGAAAAACAAAGATAGCTTCCTGGTTACTGCAGTCACGTGGCAACAAATTCCATTTTCAACAACGCAGTCTCGCCATGTGGAAAATCTTAGCACATTTGAAAGTGCTTTTGCCCAGTCTGGCTGGCAGAGAGCACCTGTCAATGATAAGGTGTATTAATGCTGAAGCTAAACAGAAGGCCGTAGCCATGCGCAGAACACATCGGTGTGGTTGTATGAGATTCATTCTCATAGCACTCTGCAGCCATAATGTAATATGGGCTAATGTACATATTTGTTGTTTAAATACTGGAAGGCTGCAGTGCCAATAAGAAATCACAAACGATTTTGAAAATTATTAACCAAGATGATTAACCAGGCTACACAATAGTCTTCACATCTTTAGGAATTCCGTCTGCATCTTGATCTGAAGTCACATTACGTTAGTCAGGGTTGGCCTCTGCCACCAATAGTGAGCCGCCTGTGAGAACCGTGAGGAAGGTTGGCCAAGGGCAGCACATGACAGTTCAGAGTTACACAACTCTTAAAGACAACTCTCACTTTTTCTCCTTCATTATGTTTTTCACTATGTCTCAGTTTGTTTCTGTTGCTGTTTCCCACACACATGCATTTTCCAGCCAGTTCTTAGATTGATGTGATAATAGAGCTGATGCTTTTACATTTATTTTCAAATTGATTTTTAGCTTATATTTTCAGTAATCCATTTTGTGGTGGTGGTGTTTATACATTTACTTTGTTGTATGTGCTTCGATTTTAACCAATCATTTTAAAATTATCATTCATTAAAATAACAGACCTAAGGTATAACAACTTTGAATATACGTGCATTTAAATTACAGTATAAGCATACGTACCTTATACAAATTCAAACACATGCCCTCTCCTTTGGCTTCTTACTCACTCCACACATGCACGTCTGCCTTTTCCCCTCCCAAAGTGCCCTTTGTCTGCATTGATTTTTGTTGAAATAATGAGGCTCCATGGCACTGGAAGGTCAGGTTTCTGCTACCACAGAGCTGTCTGAGGATGGTGTGCTGTTGCTGCCACTGCTGTGCATCCCATTATACCACTGGCAGCATCTGAAGGATTGCTGGAAACCAGAGACTTGAGAATGCATTGTGCACACACCCATCATCAAAATCATCAAAGTGGAGGGCCGAGATTTATGTCTGTAAAATAAATAAAGCATCAGGATGTTTGAGGAAGTGCAAAGTGCAAATTGTGTTTCATTTTAACTCTTTATGCGAAGTGCAGCTGTGGTCGTCCCTCGACTAAATTTGAAAGTGATGCTGACAACCAAAAGCAAGATGTTTGAGGAGCACTGGGGATTAGTGTAGCACCTCTGATTGCCTTACACATGTATGCACTGAGTTACATGTTTGTCTAGTTCTCACAATCTGTTAGGGGGTGATAGTGCTGTTGTTATCAGATACTGATGGCTGGGTGTGTGGCGTGTGTCTGCACCCAGGGAGACCCACCCCCGAGCACAATCTAATGAATGGAACATCATCTCGTCAATCATGGGCTTTGTTCTGCTCTCTCTCGCCTGTTTGAACTCAGAGACGAGGATAATCTCAACGAAGGGATGAGGTTTTTAACTTGTCAGCAGTCTTCTTTTCTTTTCTTTTCTTTTCTTTTTTGCCTTTTTGTTCCATCTTTTGCTGGACAGTTTCCACTCTGTTTTGTTTCCCTCTACATTTTGTCTGTTTCCCTGCGTGTCCTTTGGAAAAAAAAAAAAAGAAGTCTTTTTCAATTTAACTGTTGAGCCTAAAACGGTGAGGACTGGAAAAAGGTCAGCATTTCCAGCAGCAGCTTCAGTAGTTTTTCTCACACATGCATTGAAAAGTGATTACATTTATTCAAACCAAATCTGTCACAGGGGGTTCACGTTAATGCCAAGCCAGATTGATGACTTGTTGACTATAACTGCAGATGTCAGCATGTTGTAAAAATGTGTCCATGAACAAAACTGCCTCCTTGATGATCTTGGCCTGATCGTTTCACCTGAGTGGCCAGTTTCCACCATGATCAAGATGTTTCTGTTGAGGACAAATTGTGATCTACTCAGAACTTCCCTATTTGCTCTGTGTCTTACAACAAAAGAGGGAGAGATTTGTAGAGTCAGTCTAGACTTACCAACAATGATTGAAGAGGAACCTGCTGGAAAGATAGTAAAGCTGTGCCCAGTGTTTGTTTTTCTCTTCCAACACTGTCTGTGCCTAAGAAATGTCAGTTAAAAAGTGACTGGTACTGGCAACACATAAACCTTCCTTGACAAGACAAGAATTTCACTGAATGCAACAAACTGAAAACACTCACACAGTTGCACAATGTTGTGAAATCAAGGTTTTTTTAGACATACGTTCTGCTTTAAGTAAAAGAACATTGTAACATCAGTTCTCAGCCTCTGATGTTAGTTGTTTTAAGCCACATGCGCGACTCCTCATTCAAGAATCACTCTTTTTCTGCATCTTTTTCCCCCTCAATTCTTGTTCATCCTCGATTATGTGGTCTTCACTATCTGTCTGTGTATGTGTAGTACTTTTTCATTTTATGTTGGCATCAACCCAGTTGTTCAAAGGACAGGTTCAATAGTCTGTTGAAATCACCTTAGATGGAAGCGCTCATCCAACCTGCAGTTTTGCATGCACTTTTTCTCTGGCCAAATGTTTAGATGCCATTCAGCTGATGTCTGTAGATGTTTATACCTGTCTTCATTTTGTAATCAGCAATTTGGAATGTAATCCACTTTCTGTCATGCGGCTAGGCCTGTCTCCTCTGTCAAGCTATGATACATTCACTGTAATTGGTAGGCTGGTAGTGTGAGCGCAGATACAAGTGTAATTGCAGAGCTGCCACCTTTTGTACAGGAGCACAAAGATAATCCATGTTCCCGTTCAGATACAAAGAATTTACAATGGCAGCTGCTTGTAGATCAGTGGCATGGCTGCATCTGCACAGTCAGTGCGTCCTTAAAAATAATGATTACAGAAAATGAATCTACCAAATCTACCAAACGGCATTCAGTGAAGTGATTTGACATCAGCGGAATCACTGGATCTGTGTTGTCAATTATTTATTTGAAGGACAGCGTACAACACAAAATGATAATCAAAGTCTGTTTTCAATTTTTGATCCAACCCAAACATCTACAGAAAGAGACCTATCTGGCTTAAATGTTCTGTTCCTCCCAAAACAATAACCTGGGTCTTCATAAACACGCTTAAGTTTAGTGGAATGACTGTGGAGCATCCTGACTGAATTACTACTTTGAGTATTGTAGTTGAGAGCATACACAAGTATCACATTCTCCACTCATCATGACCTCTGTGGTTCCAGCCCAAACCCTTTTCCCATTCTGTAATGTACTGCATTGTCAGAGCAAATTATCCTTTGATTTTTGGGCTGTGTTGGCTTCAGGCAGCTTCACAGCCTTTTCCAGGTGAGTCTTTCATTTTTCCGATGACAGAGTGAAAACTAACACTCAGCCTCCACCAGGAATGGTTTCAACTTTTCATCTCCATCTCTTCTCGTCCGCACTGTTTCACAGCTGCAGTATTTATCCACCCATCACCTTGGACAAATGAGGTCAGAGCGTTGAAAATGAGCTGCTGTTTTAGATTTGGCCGAACTCTGTAACTCCCCGGCCCTGACGAGCCCTGAGCCTTTTGGGTGATTGATCAGTCTTGTGTTTTCAGGCAAATTGATGTCGCAATGTGGTCGAGGGGTGGTGCTCATATGATGCCGTGGAGTGAGCAGGCACAGGAGAGTAATGTGATCAGGGAATGCTCCTGTGTGTCTGCTTTGCTTAATACTCTTCTGAGCTGTTTTCCAGGGGAAGATGAAACAGCCATGTCACTTTGTTCACTTCAGGCTAGCTGGGAGAGTGAGGATGCCATTTTCCCTCTTGCTGTGAAGCACCATGCTCCTTTAAAGCTTACAGCTCTCCTCGGTGCCTACCTAACCCATCTCTGCCTCAGCTAGCATCTCTTGTATCCATTTATGTCAGTCTGACTGAAAGCTTCCAACCCCCGCTCTGACCACACATGCAAATGGACTCCACTATGTGGCCTCCCGGGACACAGTGTTGCTTTAAAGCAAATCCATGCAAGAAAACAAATAATGTATGCACATACTTGGAAGAAATGCTGACTTATTCAGGTAGATGCACTTTTCAAGGGCGCTTCAGACCTACTGCCTGACCTTTGTGTCGTAAGATGGCCTCATCCACTGCCAGGTCTCCCAGCAAAGCCATCACATATCTGAGGTTAATTTGCAGATTTCATCGACGGCGTCTCAGTCCAGAGGTTTCATAAGAGTACAATCTCCTAGGAAACCATTAACGAAATTGCATTTTTCTAGTGCTCAAATTGGAGGCAGGTGGATGGCACCTTAGATTATGTGGAGTATTTAAGGAATGATTGCAATCCTGATGAAAAGCATGCAACTGCTGTATTGGGAAAATTCAAATGCTTCCTCTTCCTTCATGTTTCCAACACACCACCCTCTCAATTCAATAGGTCAGCAGTATTTTCTATTTTTATATCTCATTTCAGATTAGATTATCATATGTCCTCAGCTAATTCTGGCCGGACTGAGAGGAAATGAGCACCCTACAAAGACGTTCTTGTCCTTAGTGATCCAGCAGGATTCTAATTTTGGCCCCCTGAGACCAGCAGCCAGCTTCTATTAGATTATGGTCACAGAGCAGATGAGACAGTAGGTGATGTATTATAGAGCATAATTGGAAGATTGCTCATGAACTTAGGAGTTCTTTGACCCAGAATAGCCATATGTCACTCACCGACCAAAAGGGTCTTTTAATGCATTGCTAGTCTGATGTTTGTTTCCAGCTGAGGAATGTCGTGGGAAGAACTCTTTGTGTCTTTTAAGTCCCTTGTTTGATGTCAACATTTCAGATTGGTTGTAGAAAATGCTGTAGTTGGTAACAACAGTGTGCTTGTAACTCAAAAAAAGTCTTTTTTCCCTGTATTTTTACTTGTCCCTTTAAGTTTTACTAACTTAAAACTCTTTGTAGGTATGTATGCTGTTTTATAAATCACTTCTCATGTTGGTTAATAACCATTTTGCCACCTTACATTGAGCGTCACAGTATATTAGCCAGTGGAGAGAATATTACCAGAGCCACCTAGGGGAAAGTTCCAGTGTTTTTATTTTCAGCTCTTCTCTGTTTTTCTGTGTTGTGGTTCTACTGACTTGATGGAATTGGTTCCCAGCGGTAACATACATCATCAGACCCATTAGTGTCAGTGATGAGCCATGTAGGCTACTCCATCAGCAGACCAGACCGCTCGTCTTTCATCTCGTTCTGATCCTGACATGTCATGTGTGGCAGTTAATCAAAAATTATTTAGGCCACACAGGAAAAAAAAGAAAACATTTGTTTGTGAACACACACACGCTATTAACAAGATTATATTTATCTTTTGAATTTTTAAAGTCATCAGGCCTGCTTGTGTTTTTCCATGCGTCTCTCCACTCTGGCAGGGTGGAGGACCTGACTTTCTACAGTAAATCAATATATCTACCCATGTTAGTGGGCCTTGTGCTCACCATACTGGATGAAAGCTTTTACAAAGCTTTTTGTGGAGAAAGGAGATGATGCCTAAACAGCCTATGGAGAGTGGGATCACTCAGAACAATGGTGTAATTGAGGATCATTGGGGGGAGTCCCTGCTTGTGTGGCTGTGGGCCTGGGCATCTCACTGATGTCCACTGGCCTGGAGACCCCACCGCAGAGGCCTCTCTCCCCCAGGCATGGATGTGACCTCATTCAGCTAACTGAGCTCCAGAATATCCCCCACCCTCAAACCACTCGACATGCATACACAAATGCTCACGCACCACGCCTGTGTGTGTTTTCTGTTTTTCTCAGTGACTGTGGTCTTTCTGTATGATCATCTCACATCATGACTCATGGAACATTATCCTCCTCTTAAAAGGCTGCTTGACCCATAGCCTGTTTTGTAAAGGTCTGACAAAAGAGGAGGAGGAGGAGGAGGAGGATGAAGTGAAAAGAAAAAAATTCATGTGCATCAGTTGGTAAATAAATCTGAGGTTATTTTTCAGATGTGATTTAAATTAGAGCTGAAGTAACTGATTGGCAGAATTTTACCAATTTTGATAATCAATTAAGTATTTAGTTCATTTTCCCGACAGAAATGCCAAACATACCGTGGCATCAACCTTGTCAGACCTTGAGCCTTGTCAGACAAAACATACAGTTGTATCTTCATCGTCTTAGCAATTTTTCACAATTGTTTGACACTGTATAAATTTAAAAATCAAAGAAGTCATAGATTAATTGATGATAAAAGATAATCATTGCATTAACTCTCATTATATTCATATGCTCATGTAAAACCTTGCATTTATTATACACAGAGATTAGATTCAGGAGAAGATGATTTTCCTCTCTTCCATCAGCTAGTGTTGCACACAGCACCATGGGTCGATGGATCAGTGGACCGCCCACTCTCTACTCCTACATCTCAGTGTGCGCCTCCTCATTTTGGCCTCCTGCCCAGTCTATTTGCAGTATCCCCATCTTAGACTTGTTTTTTCTTTTGCAGCCTTTCAATGCAGATATCAGGGATATCACATAGAAACAATAAGACCATGTTGTTCTCACAGTCCCGCTGTGCAAAACACTGGTCAGCTCAATAAAATCAAACAAAGCACATTGACCCTGGTCAAAAAGGATAAGTTGGATCATGTGCTTTTGAACCACTCACTCCCTGCAGCCCAAAAAAAGCAGATGGATAATGTTTTCTCTTCTCCCTTGAGACAGATCCCTCTCCTCCATTGATTAGAGAGCAGACTGAAAGCCCCTGAATACAAAAGTCCATGCGAGGCAAGGTCATGCAGAGGCTTAAACCCCTCAAATGAATTATACACTGCCCTTTGACTGTAAGGACCTTGACAATTAAAGGGAAATGTTTAAGTGTGATTACTTGACAGATTATTACTTTCTGCTGCATAAGATTGTACAGCATGTCCAGTCTGCAGAGAAATTCTCAAGATGAGCTGGGTTTTTAGGGAAAAAACTTTGCAAGTTAAACAATCAATAACTCCATTTTCCCCTGTCTGCAGATGGCAGGTTACACCATATGCCCCGTTCTGGTGGTGCAGATGTCACCGGCTCTATGGCCCCTCTGACTGGAGAACGCAAGTCCTCTGCCCCCATCCACTCCAGCCAGCCAGTGCTCTTCACCTTCGATGTGCCTGTGCGCCATTCACACCACAGCTCCTTGTCCAACAGTGCACCCCAGGACTACCTCCTCCTCCACCAGTGCATGAGCAGGAAGACAGAGAGTGCACGGTAAAGGTCATGACCCACGGGCATCCTGTGTCAGTTTCCTGTTATCCGTTAATGCAGGTCAACATACAGGTTTATGGTGCTTCCTCAGCTTAGAAGCCCCTGAGGGTTAGAACTACTGTTACAGGGGGAAAATGAGCTAACTGCTGTGTGTGTGTGTGTGTGTTTGTGTGTATGTGTGTGTGTGTGTGTATGTGTGTGTGTCAGAATCCCGCTAAAATCTATAAACAAGCAAGATTTGTTTATTTCCTAAAAGGTATAGTAAGAATGACTGAAGATAGGTGGTATGGATAAAAATCTTAAACACAAGTATGTTGATGATTATTTAAAGATACAATGATCAGATAGTTTTTGCTTAATCCAGTGTATTAAATACCTATTTCATCATAATGTTAAAATCATGTAATACGCCAATAACGCCATAAAGCAGAATAGTGACATGAAACAGCAAAATATGCAGAAGGGGCGTCAATCCTTGTGGAGTAACTGTATGTACATGTACATACATAGGCCTGGGGACAAGTGTTTATATTAAATGCATCCCTGAGTTTTCCATTAGCATTCACCTCACCTCCTGTTGCCATACTGCCCACTCCCAAGAATCAAAATGCTGCTTTAATAATGATGCCATTCAGTAGATAGCCAGCACAGTAGATGATCAATGACGTCGAGGCTGCAATTCATCACTCCTATGGGTTCAGACTCGCCCAGGATGGAACTGCCCTCTCAGCCACACGATTTGCACATAAATCTGCTGTGTTGGGCCCCTTGAAACCCAGAAAATCAAACCTTGCAGTCCATCTCATCAGTTTTATGCAGATATTTCTGTCACTCACTCACTAGCTTTTGCTCGGTGGGTCCTGCTAATTAAGACAGGCTTCTGGTGACAAGGTATGGTTCATGTCAGAATAAAATTGGTCTGATGACCAGTGGTATGAATTAATCTATATAAAGAGCCTCCGTTGAGTCACAATGACGGAGGGGAGAAAGAAGAACAAGATTATTGATTGATGATTGGAAATCCTGAGGAGACAAAAAAAAGGACGAATTCATGAAACCCAGCATGTCATCTGACATGAAAAAGAAATTGAGTGAAAGAGCAAAATGTTGTGTCAATATTAATTGTATTACTTTGATGCATTATTCATTTAAAATGTTACAATTAGAATCCAGATTGAGCACGACCACCAGAAGCCTGCAGTGTAGCTACCCCATGTGCATAAAGTTTCAAGAAAGAATAACTAACTAACTGGCTAGAAATGTCTAAGCTGTTCAGTTGCTGTAGTTGGCGCCCAAGGTCAAGCCCTACAAAGGAGCCAGAATAAATGAGGCATGTCCCTAGGGTGCCTAACAGAGGCTGACAAACTGTGGGAAAGTCATAGCATTCTCACTCCTAACATCATGAAAGCCCTCTCCCTGTCAACATGCTGAAAACATGTAAACAAATCAGCTTTGCAGCTAAATGATAGAAACCGTGAAAATGAATGTTTATGCTGTAGGTGCACAGAGGTGATGAAACGCTGATGCAGAGGTGAGCTGTTGTTTTAAATGTATGCTGAGACCCACATACAGAGGCAGTTTCCCCTGAAGTGCTACAGTGCCATCTAGTGGCTTTTTGGATAGTTACGCTGAAATTGCATTAACTGTAACTGTAACTGGAGAAGAGATGTGGTTTCAAACTGTTTTTGCAATTACTTGAGATGAGGTGTGAGACAAATTCAGCTTATGAGGGAGAATTTTGGCACGGTGGAATATGAGCATATTAAAGTCATTTAAAATTAAAATGAGTTCAAATGTTTATATGTGTTTATCTTTGTTCGTGTTGCAGGAGTGCCAGTTTCTCCCAGGCCACACGAAGCAATCTGTTCATGGGGAGCGACTCTGCTGTGCAAAAACTATCTCATGGCTTTTCTCACTGTCTAAATGGCATGGGCGCTCAATTGCATGGCTTCTACAGTCTGCCTAAGCCAGGAAAACACCAGTTACCAGTGAATGATGATTCGTCTCAGGAGGCCTGTTACGTGCTTCCACGCGGCTACAGTTCTGAGGCACCGGCTAACAGTGCTTTAGGGGACCCTGAGCTGGAGAACGAGGAGGTTTACACCTTTAAAACGCCTTGCAATGCCCTCGCCACCATGCACAGCAACGAGCGTCCACCAGACAATTACGATCTTCCTACACCACCTGGCTCCTTCTACCAGATCCCTCGGACATTTGACAAGAATCACAATGCCTTGACGCCCTCCAGCTCTGAGTCCTCCAGTGCGCCACCTCCAAGGCCCCCAAAACCTAGCCAGGGCTCCGAGGGGCAGTGGGGCAGTCCCCAGTCAGCAGGTAGCCAGAACGGAGAGATGACGTCCGTGGTGTCGGTTATCCCACGCAGGAATACTCTCCCAGCTGTGGAGAACATCAGGCTGCACAGAGGTACGCTGACAACAGTTAGACTTTTTACTGCTTTCTTAAAGAGATCCTTCTGACTGCTGCCTATTTCTTCTGCAGTTGACTCATACAGATCTTTTGAAATCACACATTTTTACCTGTTTCCTGTTTTCAAATGCAAGTCTGACTTAATCAGTCCATCCTCTTGTGGTGTTGCAGTGACTTTGCACTTCCTCCCCCACTTTCTCTCACTCTTCCCTTCTTCCTCTATCGTTCATTTTACTAATTTAACTCTAGCAGCTGAGCAGAAACAAAGCGGCCAGTCTAGCAGACACTGTTCTGTTGAGACACTAATGAAATTCAAGCCATACAGCCTACTCCAGAATGTTTCGTTCCAGGCTGATGAGCAATAAAAGAAAGCACTTGAAGACACAATGCATGGCCTCTTAGTATACTATGTTCTCTGCTTTGCAAAGTCCATGCTCAGGCCTCGTATAGCCAGAGGCAAGAACTGACCTGCGACCCTTGTTAGTGAGGCTACAGGCTGCTCACACACCTGTGCTGCAAAGACCAATTACAACCCAGTGAAGCATTTAATTAAATGTCACTCTTGTTCTGTTTGTTTCATTAGAAACATGAGTTTACTCCTTGAAATGTCAGACATTTTTGACTAAATCTGCCTCTGTTGCAGTGATTGTATGTGCACTATCTGACTCATCTAGACTTGTCACTGTACTTTTTCACTTGATGAGAGGTTTTTTTTTCTTTCTAGATACTATGGCAGTGGTAGATATTGATTTCTCTCTTTGCCTCCCTCCACAGGCTCCTCCTTTGAAACTAACAGCCATCACCGACCCATCCATTTCAGCAGCTCAGGCCAGTCCGTGGAGTCTGTCAATGATGGGTTCAGCTCGTACCTGGTGAGTCAGTGTCTCCCTTTGACTGCACTCCCTCCTCAGACAGACGCTGTCAGTGGACTATCACAAAATGCATTTCTATGATATTTACTCTCGTAGAGTGTTGAAGTATTCCTGTAATGTTGAACACGGAGTGTTTTGAGAGAGTCATGTGACCTATGTGTCTTTTAACACCAGAGAACCAAAGCCCCTCTGACTCGTTCAGACAGTGGCAACTCAGATGACAACTATGTGCCCATGAATCCTGGCTCCTCGCCACTCAGCGCTGCCCAGGCTGACAGTCCTAAGAATATCTACATTCCTATGAGCCCTGGGCCACATCACTTTGATTTTCCAGGATTCTCTGCAACATTACCTGCCCGTAAGGGGAGCAGTGCCTCCCTGTGTCACAGGCCGAGCCGTCTCAGCGATGTTACACCACCACCCATCAACCGTAACCTCAAACCTAATAGGAAATGTGAGTTTTTGGCAGTAGAGTTTTCACAGATCCAAAAGCATGGGTTTTTATTTTCTTCACCATTTTTTTGTCTTCAAATCTGCTCTAAAGTCTGCTTTGTTAATTGTATTACCAAGACAATGATTTTTGTTGACACTGTCTGCTCTTGTTTTCCACAGCGAAGCCAACACCTCTTGATTTGAAGAACAATGGGATCATTGATGAGCTGCCATTTAAGAGCCCAGTCACCATGTCCTGGATACGGCCCATGTGAGTCTCATATCAGTCGTTCAAGCTATGTTACCCAAGGCCACACACACACACACACACACACACACAATTTGGTGGTACAGACTGGTGCTGTATTTTGTTTCTGCCTGAGGTCAGAAGGTAGAAACACTTAGTCCTTTCTACTTTGCTTCAGGCCTGCTATGAACTCCATGTCCTCCCAGCATTGTCGACCCATCTCTACACAAAGCATCACCAGCACCGACTCTGCAGACAGTGAGGAGAATTATGTTGCTATGGTGAGTCCCAATAGCTGAAGGGGAGATCAGGAGAGCACATTGTGTTCTTTGTTTTAATGATCCACTTGTTTGCATGCTACACTAACTCACTGCACCCTGTGTGAGTAAAATCCTCCCTTCCGCCCCCATTAGCAGAACCCAGCGTCTACCTCTCCAGCCGTGAGTGGCACCAGCAGCCCGGCCCCCAGGAAGTGTGGTAACGTGGACTACCTAGCACTGGACTTCCAGCCTGGCTCACCCAGTCCACACAGAAAAGTAAACAAATGATTTAAAAGAGCTATTTGTAAGTTTTGTTGTTGCTACACAGTCAGCATTGTTAACTCTAAAAAAATGTTGCAAGTTCAGCATCAAACCTGATTTAATAACTCAGCAAGAGCTGTTTCCATGGGTGGAAACCAACGTTAACGTTACTCTTGTGTCTATCAATTCTTTCATCTACTGAAGTTAGCATGTTAGCCAGCTGGCCCCAGTCAATCTTGTCACTCTGATAGTGACTTGCTCAGCATTTGGAATAGTGCTGCTATTAACCCGTTTTTTTATAAAGCCTGCAATGGCTGTTGTCAAGCAACAATCACCACCAACCGCTCCCGGCAAGAAAACACATTCGACAGCAGAGGAAACTTAATTTGTTACAGCATTTGTTTTATTTCTACCGCTGCTCAGTCCACCCTCAGGCCAGAATCTCACTCCTGCCTTATTTATTTATCTTTCCACAGCCCTCTACATCCTCTGTGACCTCTGACGAGAAGGTGGACTATGTGCAAGTCGACAAGGAGAAGACCCAAGCACTGCAAAGCACCATGCAGGAGTGGACCGATGTGCGGCAGTCTACTGAACCTGCCAAAGGAGTCAAGTCCTGACACTGACCTCTATACAAAAAAATAAAACTGACAAAAAAACAACAAAACAAAACAAGATTCCAATCTTAATCTTATCAAGCATCTCCAGTGTCATGTTCCTATCATTACTATGAATACTGGTTGGGCTTGATTAAGACTGAAATGTTTGGACAAAAAGCCATAACCTATCCTATGCCTGTTCTCTGTGATGATTACTACTGCAGTGCACTGCTAACTCGCAGGATATCAGGCCATATAGGTGAAGCGCCCTGCCAAAGCTCTTCATGCAGACTGTTATAACAGTGTATGGACAATTGATAATGTGTATGAAATATATTATCCTTACTTATCAATCCATCCTTTACAAATTGAAAGTATGTCATCAAAGCTGTCCCGCCCATCCGCTCTGCACCAGTCTATCATTTTTCTCTTTTTTGAATCAAGTAGATGATTTCTGCAG
>OMNW01001951.1:4099-34154 GCA_900303245.1 Selene dorsalis | reverse complement strand
GCATATATATATATATATATATATATACATACATACATATATACATACATATCTATCTATCTATATATATATATATTTTTTTACTTTACAGAAGCTGACCCCACATCACATGTTTGGCACTTGTTTGTTGAAAAATGACTTGAATCTATTTAATTTCTGCAGACAAATCATAATAGATCACCTGCAAAGCAAAATAAATGAAATACACTTTACACACTATTTCAAATCATTCCAGATGTATTTACACTCTGGTGCAAAACTTTTAAATAAGGTCAGCGTCACTCCAACATTTTTTATTTGGATTTTTGTAAAGATGAAAAGAAATCTACAAAACAGCAGCTGCATAAAGAGCAGTTAGCGTACAGGATCAGATTAATGTTCAGAATACAGCAGGACAAATTCCTCTCACATTCATCTTCCATCAAAAGCTCTTAATCACATAATCCTTCAGATGTTTCAACTTGTCAGATCTATTCGACTGCAGTTCTTGGACATGTTTTGTTTTCTCAGGGAAGGTAACCAGGCCTCCTTGTGGCACACATCCTGGCTGAGATCTGGCACAGTATCAACTAGAACGGCACTCAGTGGAGCGCACACAGCTCCTCCAAGGTCAAAAACCCAGCACATGACTATGAGATCAAGATCGTTATCTGGGTGTGCACCAAACTGTACATGATCACAGATTTCAACACCTTGATTATGTCTGAATTTTTTAAATTCAAAATCCATACTTTTTTCCAGAGAAACGGATGATGATGTCGATGACGATGTTGAAAATACCTCATCTCACAGTGTTTGGTGATAAAAGAAATCTTGGACCTGCCTCCTTTTATCAGATAAGCACAGAAATTTAATGGCTTCTTCTTAAACCCCTCCTCCACCTTTCCACCAAGTCTGGTGCACATCAGTTCAGTACTTTTTGTGTAATCCAGCTCACAAACAAATCAGCAAACAGACACTGGTGAAACGAAACGTCCACGACGGAGGTAGGGACTTGAAAGCTTTGCTGCTCGTTCATCAGCATTGAAACATTCATAATAGCTCCATTAGCCCATTAACAGGGAGAACGCTGGAGTTAGTGATGATTTGTCACCATCAATATTTGATCATTCAAGATTACGCATGCTTCTTTACCGACTGGGATTCATACTGAATTTAAATGAATGGCTGAATTACCGCCCTCGTGGTTGTATGCCTCGGGCAACCCATCAAGCTGCAGTTCACATCCATATCTATTTGGACTCATAATATGCATGTTTACATTTTCACCATATGTAGTGAAGAATGAAGGAATTAAGCATTTTCCTTATTACTAGCATATGAATTCTTGAGTTAACACCAAAATGTGAGTCCACAACGATCTTGACCTTTAACTTTTGATCCCCAAATTCTAATCAGTTCATCCTAGCCTCCGAATCAACACTTGTACAAAGTTTGAGGAAATTCAAATTCATGGTTTTCCTGAGATATGACATTCACAAGAAACAGGAGGGACAGATGAATCACTGAAAACAAAACAACCTCCACAAGCACTGCCATAGCCATCACAATCAAAATCGAACACCAACGCGGCTGTTTTCTTTTTTTTTTTCAAAAAACACACCTCTGGTACATTTCTGAAAACTTGAAAATGACAGATCAGCTCTGTCATCTGCAGCTGCAGCTTCCACCAGCACCAAGATAAGAAAGCAAAGCACTCGCAGACACTATTCCAATCCCCACCAAACCCCAGAGGACAGTTTTCAGATCACGGTGGATCTGGTCTGATTAAACCACCAGCCTCCACTGCATCATGCAAGAAAAACATCTACCACAACTGGAAATTCTCCTTTTACTCAAAGATACATTTGTGAATTTTTGTTTTCACTTTAAAACACATTATATTCACTTACAGAAAAACAAGAAATATGTCCTGAAAATCTGTTAAAATATATCAAGTCTGTCTCGGCTTAAATGCTGAGGAAAAGTCATTTATCACAGCCGTGAGCTGCCAAAAATGTGCAGCTCTTTCTTGTATTACCAACCTGTCATTTAATTCCAAAGTGAGCACAAGGGATACGAGTCACTATAGAGCGCTGTAAAAAACAAACACCATTAGGAGCCAAAACTGCATGTGGTCAGCATAAATCCTGCTGGACTAAAGGGCTGACAAGGCAGGCAACTCAGGAGCCATGAGCAGAAGAAACCTGATATGTGTGTGATTGCTAATTCCTGCCCTCATGCTACATCAACCATCTCTTTACACAGACTTTAAACTTAAAATAAGAGACTGTGAAAACAGGAGTGGACACTATAGCTTTACATTTACAGGAACCGATCCACTTAGACACAAAATGACACCCTCTCTGCTTATCTTGCTCAACCAGCTCCTGGGGGGTTACAATCACCCGGGTGGATCAGTTTATAGATCCACATCAGGGTCAGTGCACACCGAGAAGACTTCCAATGACCAACGATCTTACCAAGGAGCCTGTTCTGCAGAATCCACAGAGGAATCTGTTGACTTGGCATTACAGGTTCCTCTGTAAGTGGTGCATCACATTTCCAGCTCTCTGCACTTTGTTTCTAAAACAGAGTAGATGGAAAACTATATGCAGGGAAAAGCCTTCCATTTGCAGCCAACCCAAGATAGCAGCTGCTATCTTTCTACAGCCTTCAACAGAAAAATATATATCATGTCACTTGTTTGGGTGGAGAGTGACTGTTCTACACGGTTTTTCTTTTCATAAATGTGTCATTTAACAATGACATAATAACAAGTGCCAACTGAAAGCTAATACAAATAAACCATACTGTTACTGCATGCAGGCACTAAACTATCAGCTGATAATCAAGCACTGAAAAGAAAAGGGAAGCAAAGAACAATAAAAGCTTTTATTCAAACTGACACAGATAACTGAACTTTAGTAAGATCCCTATTGAAGGTAAAACACAATACAACTATAAATCCACCACATGCTAAGTGACAGCCTGCATGCATTGACAAGAAAAAGCCTAAGCAAATTCTACACAGCCATAGGGAGGTCAACTAGGAGCTGGCAAGATCCCGAGACAGACAAGAAAACAAAAAGGAAAACATCATCTAACCTTATAAAATAAAAAAAACTCTCTCTCCCCATAACCCCAACCCAAGTTTATTTTTACTCCTAATAAAAAGTTTAACATTCAGCAGGAGCTCAGCTTCAGATGCACATTGCAAACATAAAAAGAAAACTATTTTGGAGACCTTATCTCGTAATAATGAATGCTGTATCTCATGAATATCACATGCCATCTCATAATTATCAGAAAAGATCTCATAAATTACAAGAGAGTGTACCAGCTGCAGATGAACTGGATTACTTAAGGACTTGTCGGAGAATCAGGAGGTTTGATTTGGTAGGAAATTCGTTTGGTATCTAATTCAGTGATATCTGTCAGTGCAGCGAATGGTACATGAGAAATTGAGCTGTTAATAGCAAATTCAGCAAATCAGCTTGGTTGATTTTCTAATATACAAACAATGAAGCTGAAAACCAAAGTGACCCCTACACTCAGTAGATCCTGGTTCTAGTCTCACATCAGCAGAGCCTAAAGTCCAAACCTAACCTTTGAGCTCACATCCTGTATATTTCTCCACAAAGGTCAGTCAGAGTAAAGCATATCCCAACACACACATGGAAATGTGCAACACGTCTCTTTGGTTTTAGTGTGGAGTCACACAGAGGTGGTGATTACAGTCTGAGGGGAAAGCTTAGGCCCCCTGCAGAGTGAATGGAGCAGATGCTTGCCTCTAATTAAACATCTTATAACAAACAATACCTCCTGCCTTAAGGAAAAATGTGCCATATTGGGAAATATGCTCAACTTTCTTTTTTGAGAGTTACACAAATGAGATCTTTACAACTCTTATGGTTGTGCAGTGAATATGAAGCTGCTACAAAGAGAGAATTGCAAGTTCATCCTCCTGGCAAGGAAGCGAAAAACTGTATTTCCCTAAATGTCAAACTAAGTATAGAGAAGAGCCCTGACTTTAACTGTGAGTTCTGTTAAACCAGTTCACTTGTGCTTTGTGGACAGTATGGTAAAGCAGAAGAACATCCTGATGGTCGACTACTGATTCTTATCATATCACTGACACTGCATTCCCCTGCTTTCAGACAGTGGATGCAATCAGTTCCCGGTGACATAGCTAGAAAGTCAGCCACCATGGTAAGAGGGGAAAAGGACTGGCGTGAAAGCATAAACAGAGCTGTGTCCACATTCTTGGCGTGTCAACAAAACTCAAGGTCGCCACTCACCATCTGTAGATAATGTTGATATTCAGGCACGTGATCTCTGATTTGCATTCGGTGTTCCTCGGCAGTTTTGTTTTCTGGTTAGAGTGACCACCCACATTTCCATGTCTAAAACCCTAAATCAAAAATAATATGGACACACCTATGCAGGTAAGGTCAGAGCAGGTGGGTATTTTAGGGAGTCATCTCAAAACAACCACCACAGGTGAGGTTTTTCTTCTCTAGAGAACAAGATCACGTGCATTGGCATACATTCAAGTCACAAAGGTAAAAGATAAAAAAAAACAGCAATATCTGAAAAACTGACACTGTCCTGAGGGTACTGTCTGTCTCCTTAGATGAAAAAAGATGTCTGCTATAGGCCTACTGTATATCTACTGCACAGTAAACAAAGTTGTGACTTCCTGATAGCCACAGACCGCCATTTTTGAGTTAAATTTGGGTAAACATGTTCACAATATTTTGTTATTATTTAGAAAACACAGTAGCTATTGTTTCCATTCAGATGGTTGGAGAGTTTTCGGAGTTCAGAGAAAACCTTCAGAACGACAGTAAATGTTTTTAAGCAACTTTACGAGTTTGTCTAACATCTACTGTAACACCGCCACAGAGCAGAGAAACTGACGGTTATCTTTTGTGACTTGAATATATACCGACACATGAGAGGATTAAACTGCGACCTAATGAGCTACAGCTGCTCTGTAGCACTAACACTAGCTATGATTATCCACTCACGTACAATTTCTTAGCGATTAATTTATATCAACAAGACAACGGATCAGTAGTCATGCTAGCTGCTCTGTGAGGCAGCAGTGCTTCGACCAAAATGCTAGTGTGATAACATGCTCAAAATGATGATGCTAACATGCTACAGCTCAAACGATATAGGCTAATGTTTACCGTGGTGCGTTCACTGTCACAGTTTAGCACTGTAGCATGCTGCCATCTGCTAATGCTAATCAGTCACAAACACAAGTTACAGTCGGGACTGGTTGAAATGTGGTTGGTGTTTCAAATATTTTAACCAAAGTATTGGACAAAATTAAAATACATGGTTCGGTATTTCAGTCTGGTCCAAAGTGGATCCACGGATGAGGCATGTTGCTGGTAGGGTTAGAAATAATAACCCTTCCTGCAGCTGCTCAGACCTTCCCTTCAATATGCAGAGGAAGGCAGATTAGGACATGACCCCCCAGCCTGGGAATTCATGGGGAAACCCAGACGTAAAGCCACCGAGGAAAAGACATCTGGGCTGCTCCGTTGCCATTGTGTCCCTGACCTCTGTAAATGGCAAAACACTGATATCTACTCACTTTAATATCCAAGAACACACTTAAAATCCCCTTTTTCCCCTTTATCCTAAAATGACCATTGCAGATCCCAGAATCAGTCTTTAGACCACTGAATTCTTTGAATTACTCGCCACACTTAAATGACATTTTAAATTCTGTATCCTCCATAAACCACCCTTTGCATTATTAACAGCTGTCATATTTCATCAGGTTCCCTAGGGTAATTACAGGCTCCACAGTAGCCTCTGTGTCAGTCTACCAGAGCTGGACCGAAATAGAGCTCAGACACTGTGACCATACAAAATGAAAGATGGTGACAGAGTGATTTTCCAGGGAAATCAGACAGAAGACTCCAAAGTGCCCGAGTGAGATTTATAAAGGCAGCGTGCTACAGGTCAGAGTTACACTGTATCCTAATCTCATGAGTCTGGTCGGGATCAGACAGCAAAGACATTCATCCATGAGTCATCAGTATGGATTTGCTGCCACTGATCTTCATGACACTAACACGCCTCCAGAGACAAAGGTCAAGCACAATCACATGATCCTGACTTAAATGTCTGCATGCCGAGGCATTTTGGAGATACGGCCAACAGAGTGTGAACTGCAACACAGAGCGTTTCCAGGCTGTTTAATCCTGACAGTGTGTCTGACTATCAAAGTCTCTACCAGTACGACTGATATAATGCTCCACTACATCTGCCCTATACCTGCTCTGCTCTGCTCTGCTCAGGGCTTAACCAGCTCCCTGCAGATAGGGCCAGGGCCCTTACATATAACTGCATAATGGATCTATCCCTCGTATGCACCTTTTCCCCAGAGATTGTAGTTATTGCATTCTATATATCATGGATTAATGTGCCAGTCATGAAATCCTCTTTAGAGATCACTGAGGGGTACAGAGGATAGGCGCAGTTCAGACTTCAACCTGCTCAAGTTACAGAAATTGACAAAAATCGAAGACAAACAATGATGACAAAGCAGAAATCATTAGAGACAGTTTACAAGACCACATTAAATAAAGTGTAGTCCTCACAGCCACGGGCTAATCTGTCCCCATTTGTGTGTAAATTGCAGCATATCTCAGTCTGAACTGGATCTCATGATACTTCAGTCTTACACACTGACAGATGCAGTCACTCTGATGCTCAGTGACAATGAAAAAAGCCTGGATTGTAAATATATCTGCTGGGAAGAAACTGCTGGCTTGTCATGATCAGGCACATTGATGCTGGGAGCTATGGTCAGAGAAGCTCTGTGATAATCATTTCCTGTAATCGACCCATTTATCATCAGTAAACAGTATCTGGGAAAGATGAAAAAAGCGGACTAGTTGCAGCTGCGGATCACTGCGTGGCAGTGTTGGATTTGCACTAGTTGGTTTTGATTTAGCAATTATACTTTAATTAAGTGCAATTTCCCACTTTGCAAACGACGTATGAAGGAAACAGTTAAATGTAGGTTATGTGAGTTTGCACTACAACAGCAGATGTTGTCATGACTTACTTTTCTTGCGTGATATGTTCCTTTATGGCTCCCAGCGTGGACAGGCTGTTGCTGCCCTGCAGCAGCCTGCAGGTTGCCAGGTGCCGCTGGTACTCCTCCTTCAGACACAGGTTCTCCGTGCACAAGTCGGACACTTGCTGCTCCAGCTCCTCTATCCTTCCCCTCTGCCTCTCCAGCAACTCCTGCTGGGTTTCGATGATCTTGTTAAGCTCCTTCAGATATTCCGCAGCCCTGGTAGGGTTCTCGGTCGGGCTTTCCATGTCGCTCCGACGGCCCTTGTCTCTTCTTCTTCTTTTTTTTCTTTAAGGCGCTGTGGTGTCCTGTTTGAAGCCAGGGGAGACGGGTCTGTAGTGTCGGTACAGTCCAGACCAGACCGGGTCTAAGCGCAACACTTCAGTAGGTTGCGCCTTTTACGCTTCGCCATTGTTTTAAGTCGGAGTGGGTGATTTGATTCAGTGAGGAAAACACTCCCGGTACACGCGTGTACAACAAGAAGAACAAGTCCCAGTGTTCAACAGCAGCAGCAGCAGCAGCAGCGGCTCCTGACCACGCACCAGGCTGCAAATATCAAAAAGGAGCCTAAATATCAATCAACCAAAATGTGACAGGCAGCAGAGCGAGGGTCTGGCCTCTGTCTCTGAGTCTCTGTGGAGTCTGCTTGTTCCCCCTGTTGGCAGCGCGGTATGACATTTTCTGTGAGGTGCCTCTCGCTCCATGCTGTTCCCGTGACTTTTCGTAAACAGACGCTGGCTGTCAAGTGGGCGGGGCTTTCAAGTTTTATGAATCCGCAGGTCGCATTGAGCGCTGTGGTGTGGAGGCGCTGCAGACAGGGAGCAGGAGAGACGGGTCTGGGGTCTGGAGTTGGACAGAGCTGTTCTTCATCTCTTCTTCTCTCAGCTCATGATATCCTCAGTCATCTTCAGTAGTCCGTAGCTATCCAAGTGTCCAACTCTTGCATGCGCACATATGGTAAACGTGCATTAAAAAAAACAACAACTTTGTTGCATTAATAGTCCGTCTGTGTTTTGTGCTGTTACACAGTCTGCTAGACACAGAGCGGTGCTGCTTTTATTGTTTTTTTTTGTCTTTATTGGCTCCAGACTTGTTTACTCTGCTGCTTGTGAAAAGACATCTCACCAGCCGGCTGAATAGATAGGAGCCCTGTGCGTGTGCGTTGAAATCCAGAAACGTCTCACATCTGTATGTGTGGCAGGAGGCTGCAGATTTGCACAGCACAGTGTCCCATGGGTGTATGTGAGCAAACTGCAGCACTTCTCTGCGCCTTAACGAGGCCGCTTGTTTAAGTTTCATGGGTGACCCATCTCATTTCCATCTGGCCTGCCCTGAGGATGAGACTCTAAAATGTTTGACAACATGTTTGTTGAATGTGATTCTAGTGGAACTAAAGAAGAAAGTTTTAAAGCTGCTGCCAGTGCACTAATACCCCTCCAAACAATGCCAGGTGGCCATTATTTACTCTGTATTTGTGATTGCCTCACAGCATTGTCATGTCCACTTCTGTCATAAGACTCCCTTTTCAAAACTCCATTCTTTGATTCAGTTACAGTGTACGAAACAGAGGGCTTTACCCTCAGGATGGATCCACCTGCACTCAAATGATGTGAGATAACTTGTTTTAAGGTGGAGGCTGTGCTGGAGCAACCCAGAGACAGTGGGAGGCAGTTTAAGGACAAAGAGTACAAATGGAGTGCATTAGGTTTTCTCTGTGGCTCCCTCGTCCACATGGCGGTAGGCCAAAGAGGGCTGCAGGAGGATCCACGTGCCACCAAAAGGATTTACAATACTACACAGCCATTAACAGCCAACAGGCCCAGGGAGGTGTTGCATGTCAACACTGCTCAGATCTGATGCATTTCTTTTCCCTGGCCAGAAACAGCATATTCCATCTCTGCTGCAGGCTGCTGCAGAGCCTGTGTCCTATCACTGTTAGAAGGGAAGGAGACCACGTTTCAGCTGGAAGCCTCCACATCCAGCTAGTTAGAGTATCCTTCAGTGAGTTACTGAGTGCCCTCCAGCTCTGATGCTTTTGCACCCTACGACCCTGTAAAAAAATCAAAAGATATAACAACAACAACAGCGACAAAAAGTCATTCAATTATATTACTCAAAACTTCTAATACTTTAATAATGTTCAGCCCACAACAAACTATACAGCTCCATTGGTCATACATAGCTTCAAATTATTGGGAGTTCACAGGAACTCATGACCTGAGGATGAGGAATGTCGGAAACCGGTTCAAAACACACGACTCCTCCTTATCACGCTGCTTTGCTCCCTCTTTTTGTCTCACTGACTGACCACTGGTGCCAGTGCAGTTGCCAGCCAGAGAGATTTATTTTGTCAAATCACTCATATATTTTCACTGAGGCAAACCCACTTGGAGGCACCTACAAAACACTTGCCAGATGTGATTGAAGAGGGTCCCCAATCATTTAGCCAGCAGAGTGGAAAACTTTCTTTTTTCTTACCCTGAGAATGCCAAATAGTCTCCTCCAGGCCCAAAAGCCACCTCATATGGACACACATTTGTGAGATGGATCTGAGCTGTCACACTGGAGGGAACAGTGTAGGTAATAAAGTATTTTAATACATTTTGTGATAATACATAATTAAAGTCATAAATATCAAAACCAAATAGGTTAGGGAGTTTCCTCAGTGGTGCTCCTGCAACAAATCAAAACAGCAAAAAATACAGAGGGAGCCTGATTAGGTTTGTGTTGATTTTGTTGCACATGAATACTGCAACATAAAGTAGGCACATTTTTTATTTCCTTGAGGAATCAGTCACCGTTACATAACCAAGGAAAACCCCTCTGAGTCTGTGTGTGAATTCATTACAGCTGTGAAAAACAAACTTGGAAACTGGGTGGGCTCAAAATGGCAACCTCTGACTTCTTTTGCAGAGAGAGGACATTTCCTGGAGGATCTTCTCGCACCAAACTAAAGACCCAGTGGGAGCGGACTTACCATTTTTGTCAGGTCTCATTCAGTGCCCCACCTCATTGATCCCCTCCACTGACAGCACAGTAAGCCATCTGGAACAGTGGCGCTTTCCCTTCACCCTAAACGTGGCACAACGGCTCTCAAGCTTGACAGGCTGACAGGTGGGGTTTATACAACCAGTGTGTTTTAGTGGAGAGAATAAATTGAGTGTCGTTTTAGTTTAACATGGATGAGTGCCTTAATGAGCTTTAGATATACTGTACGGTCACATTTAAAACCCACAGGCCACAATCATTTGATGGGAATTATTTTAAAAAAGGCCATTTCCACTTTTGAATTTCTTTCAAATAAAGCAGGCGATAATTCATGTCTAATGTGCCTCTGTCTCATAAAGACAGCTGCTGAAGTCGATTCCCAGTCAGCTGGTGTTTCCTTACACAACACAACAGTTGATGTGTTTTCTTCTCCACACCCAGGCAACATCTTAAGAATACCCTCAAGCCCCCGTTGTGGCCATAGCCTCAGCCGCACAGCTGGTCTGTGCGTCCTCCCTCATAAACACCTCTCAGTCATGAGTTAAGGCTCTGTCTACCCAACACCCCCTCAGAGAAATAAAAGAAGGAGCTTTTGGGAAATAATGCAAAGATTGTGGCTCGTGTTGTATATGTCCAACACAGGATGTTTTTTTCTTTTTTTTAAATGCAGCAGCGCATGTTTGTGGGTTTTATGTGTCTGTAAACATTGTTTCTATGAACCCCTGTGATCAGCCTCGAGTAATAACAGCACAAGAGCTGAAATGATTTGTCAATTAATCAAGTAACAGAATGAAAGGGAAAACAATCTGTACCAATTTTGATACTGAAATAGTTATCCTTTTTCAAACAAAGATGGAAAATGTTCTTGAGCTTATTCTTTTTAAGAATTAGCTTTTAGCTTAGCTTCTCTTTACAATACAACATTGTCAACTGAATGTTGATACTGAAGACACGGTCTCTCTTGAGAGTAAAACCCTGTCTCAATGAGATTACCTGTATAAATAATGGTTTAATAAAATATAAAAGAAAAATATCCATTGCAGCCACAAACAAGGCAGAACCTAGAATTAATGAGAAAATGTAGATCTTTTAACAATGAAATAAATAAAACAAGGCACAAATCTGTGTAACTGAGTCAGACAGGTGCTGCCCTAAAGTGTACCATAAGTGATGTTTTGCAAATCCAGAGCAGTCTGGTCTGCTCACCTACTCGAGGTTGTGTAGCAGTTGCTGACATGCGGGTGGCTGCTGAGGGCATACAAATGAGCTAGGTGACTGAGACCCACCACAGCAGCCCAGAGCAGAGTCACAGACAGATGGGAGATATTTGATCAGTGGTCGCAGACCTTTATGCATCCACGGGGAGCTGGAGAGAAAAACACCCTCCCTAATCCCCTCTGTTTTTGTGTGATGCATAAGAGCACGGTGGCTTTTGGGTACATGGGAGCGTAGCTGGTGATAATACACAGTATTACTAAAATGAATAGGAGCTTCACATTTCCACACTACCTCCTCAGCATCACCACTTCTATTTCTTGTGTTGCAGTCGATGTGTCCTGCAAACCAAACCTATACTGAGCAGCTACTTGGGATGTTTCCACATAATGGGAAAGAATGCATTAAAGCATAGTTGAGATAAAAGACTATTACCCAAAACTGCAGAAAAACATCAACATTGAGAAAAAAGACTGATTAGATGTCAACACGTGTAACAAGGAGGAACATAAAATGTGTATTTAAAAAAAAAATCAAATAAATGAAACGGCACTGATGCAGAAAATTAATTCATAGGGATGTTAGTATAGTCAGTCGCAGGTTGGGTTGGTGTGACAGAATCAGTGTTGCTTAGTTGAGTAAAACCTGCATTTTTTTTCTTAAGATTACATCTTTATGAGCATTTCTAATTAAGGAAAAAAAAAAAAAACCCCACAAACTTTCCAAGGCAAGAAAAATGGACGTAAAAAGTGAAACTTTAATTAGCAAAGGCAGGAGCACAATCACTCAAGCAAACAAACTCGCGTCTGTATTATGTGCAGAAAGCTGTTCAGATATGATTGTAAGGCATGACCAGGAATCTTAAACACAAAAAAACTGAATCCAAACATCACGTACATTCTCGTCTCTGTAAACCTGAATGTCACTAGCTAATATAAATACCATTCCTCATTAACATTTTTCAATCAAATACAAAAATATGTTATTTAAAATGAAGTCACACTCCTATGTCCCAGCAACTCAGCACTGCTACAGTAAGATGTTTCTGGAAATGTGCACAGGTCAGAACAAACAGAGAATTGCTACATCTTCAGAAACAAGACCAGATCACATTTGATTGCTTTTGCAATGAAGCAACACAGGGTTAAAAACCGGATGGTGGTTCACATTAAGTGTTTTCACATTAATGAATAAGACAGGACCTGCATGTGTTATGGCTCAAAAACTCAGTAATGTTAAATAATGAGGGATTTCAATTCTCCCAGAAATGCCCAGAAACTGAAATACAGCAACCTTTATCTGGTTCGGATTTTGCACATTCGGAGGGTTCATCACCTTTGAGGACGGGATTCAGTGGACAAACTTCTTCACAAAGTGTATGAGCTGCAACATGAGAGACGGTTTCTGCTCAAAATAAAATACAAGACTGGTTCATCCTGAGTTATTAAATTTCACATCAAATATGATGAGTAGCACACAAGTTAACGTCAACAAACAGCAACAAACGAAAAGCAACATTTTTTTTTTCCAACACAAACTAGTGATTTGGTTTTTGAGCACTCTTCAAAAAAGAATCTGTTTTTAACAGAGTGACAGAGTGGTTTTGTATAAAAACTATTTCCATGGCAAACCACAAAAGACATATATACTGTATATATATATAAACACAAAAATATACACACAAAGACAAAAGCCCTGTTATCGTCTTGAAGCTCTTAATTGCTATGCTGTTCGGAAAATGACGTTTTTGTATCAACATGAAGACAATGCAACACAGATTTTGCAGTCACGTCCCACAGCATTCATCTGGAGGGACAGAGGCACATTCAGTACGTGTTAATGGCCTGTGGTGGTCTACTTTCGGAGAACACAGACCAGACAGAGGGCTTCAGTCTGACCTGTAGTCTGGAGAATAGAGACGCAACCTGGGGCTGCTGTTTGGGTCAGTCCTGTGTATGGTGCGGTTGAAGGAATTCCCCACTGGCGAGTCTAAACCTGAAAAAGAAAAGAAAAAGACAATAAAATAAAGCACTGGGTAAATGAGGGATCTACAGCAGAATAAAGCTTACTTCATGGTAGAGAAAAAGATAAAGAGGCACATATCAGTTATCGACAAATGTAGCAGGATTAAAAAGGGAATACCACTTGCTTTTAAGTCAAAACGAGCCTCATTTGTATTGATAACACATATTAATGTCTGACACACATACTGTGGCAGACAGAGCACACAGGCGCTGCAGCAGCTCCATTTGTGATCAATTGGAGATTTGGGGACTGATGCAAAGCATCTTGCTTGGTTTTACATCCAAATGACCTTTAATTTACAATGGGTGAGGAAACATTTCATCCAAAAAAAAAATCTATTCTGTCTGCCATATAATTGTCTTGGATTCTATCAGAGACTTCTTTTATCATTTCTAATTAACTCTCAGTGGAGTGGTAAAGCCTAGTAGCACCACAGATTTAGGGATTATACAAACTTCTCTTTATTCATTAAGGTGTATTCATAAAAGTGAAATATAAAAGTTGAAATATTCAAAAAAGCCCTGACATTTAGTGGGTTAGTGTCCTACCTGTGTTGGGTGGTGGTGTCCTCTGGATGAAAGCAGGGTGATAACTTTGTTCCCTGGGAGTGAACACTGTGTGGAGGACTGCAGAGTATACAAAACAGGTTCAAAACACATCATCACACTGGAGAGCTCAGTGTATATATATATTTAAAACTCACTGAAGTCCCCCACAAGTTCAAGTGCTTCAAATTGTGATCACCACCACTCATTTTCAAAGAAATGGAATTACAACATTTGGTGAAGATTTCCTTTTTACATTTAGAGGGAGACACATTAAAGTGAAAAATACAAATAATAATGTACAAAACCAAACCCCAACAGCCTTGGACACTTTGGTCACACAAAGTAATGAAAGCAATGAAGTTATGACAGTGAGAACTATTACTGTGAATCCAAACATTTGCATAGTGCAAAAATGATTGCTATTATCAGACAAAATAATCCACGGACATAGCATTTCTTACAGAAATGGGATGACTCACCGATGATGATGATAGCTGTACCAGCCAACAGCGCAAACAGGGTGAAGAACATCATCTGATAGCTGTTTGCGAAGGTGTGCAGGGAGTGGTCACCTTCCATGTTCACAACTGGGGCAGCAGCTGCTGAGACAGAGCAGCAGATGAGAGAACAGGCTGTCAAAACCTCTTCAAAGTGCTGGGAACATGCAACACACTGACAAATATTTGGTGTGGCACAGATGGATAGTAATGGTACTGAAATCTGAATGGAAGGATGGCTATTGAAAACTGTGAATTTTTCCCTCCCAGATCACAAATACAGATCAGTGAGCAAAACTAAACATTTAAATATTTAATCATTCAAATTCATTCCACTTGAAAAATTTCAGCATTAACTCTACAGGAGGTGATTATATTTCCTTGTGCAAAATGAGGACAATGATAATCATCATAATAAACCACCTGAAAATGACAGGTAACAGGCTGTTTTGCTGACACTGTGTGACACAACGGCCTTAAAGTAACTTGATTTTTTGAAATGGCAACAGCACTACTTTTTAGACACATAAAATACTCTTAATGCAAAATGACTGTGGCTTGAGGCTCGGTGACTTGTCATTTGCACTGAAAGGATGTCTGACCTTGCATTGAAGCGCTGTGATCAGCTACGTGAATCAAAGTGACTGGGATGAGGACAGTTTGGCTGGAGGGAGAGCTGCTTATTGAAATAGAAGCAGAAACTGCGACCTGAGGATCCACAGCACTGACGGTGTACTTTGAGAAACTGGGGAAGCCGAGTTGGACCTCCTTCTCTTGGACAGCAATGTTGGGAGAGGTAGAAACCACCTGAAGACACAGAAAAGTAAATGCTAAGTTTTTTTTGAAAAGGAAGATTACTCAAACAAGGGTCATATTAAGTATAAAAACTCTAACAATGACACTGCTAACGTAAGATCCACTAGAAAAAAAAAAAGTTGTGGTCTGACCTCCATGTTGGACAGGGCAGCAGTGGGGCCGTAGATCGTGAGCTCGGTTGATGGATGCATGTTTGAGAGCAGCAGCTCAGTCTTGTCGGAGTAGAGGCCTGGCTCTATGGGCAGCCTGGCACTGACTTGTTCCCCAGAGAACGCACTGCCCTCCAGGCCTGCTTTCACAAGCAGGTTGGTCATGGACATGCTGAGCACACGGGTCTGTTGGTCAGACATTGGCTGCAAGGTCATGGAACATGTGTAGAGGCCTGGGGCAAGAATCGAAAGAGGAAAAATTGTGGTTCAACATAAATTATTGATGTGTGTAATAGGGGCAAGAAATTACTCTGGATGGCACAGTGTGTGATTTTAGTGTCAATGTGGTCCCAAAAAAAAGGTGCATAGAAGAAATATACAGCGTGTTCCTACTCTCTGAATTTGTAAGAGAAGAGGGTAGAAGAAAGAGGGAAGAGGGAAGAGGGAAGGGCATTTAACAATCACATGCTCCCATTAGGTCCTCAGTGTGATTCAGCCGAGTGGTTATAGCCTTGTAAGTGGATCCCCTCAGAGATACGCCAACAAACTGGGGTTAAGTCCCAAACCCCAAGCATTATTAGGCCAGTGCTTTCAAACAATAGGACCTAACCTCCTCGGGTTTAATATGTCACCTGGACACCTTTTATAGTCCCTGCTAAATTCATTCCACGGGCAGGTATTGATTATGTCCTTGTAAACAGTATTTTCCTCCCCCTTGTGCAGAGCACACAACACTGTGTCTAGGTTAAGTTTAAAAGATTTTGTAAAACAAAGCACTTATAAAAAGGTAGAGAATTAGATGAAAGTCAAAGTATGAAGAAATAAGAGAGGAAACAGAGCAGGAGCATTTAGTTAATGTTTTAAATCACAACTTTAAAATAAAAAAAAGGTCTAAATGTAAAGAGGAAAAGAGCCTAAACATCACAATCATGGTTCATCACTGTGTGCGTGATCTCTGGTCTGAATTCACATTAGGCTTACCAGTGTTGGAGTCAAAGCTGATGTGTGTTTTGAATACATCAGTAGCAGGGAAATCAATAGCATCGCTGGTGAAGCTGAGATGGCAGCTGACCGAGGTTTCTGGCTGCAGCTGAGGAATAGCGTCAGTCTGGGCAGAGGAACAAGTTCCTGCAAGGTAGAGCACACTGGAATAAGACATATGACATCTTTGTGCGATTTCCCACCCATTAATCATTAACATAAAGGTTTCGGTTTTTGGAAATATGCCTGCTTAGACAGATGTGAAAGCTGATACTTCTCTTAAATACAGCTACAGCTAACTGATACCTTAGCTTGGCACAAGCCTGCTTTGTGCTACGGTCACAAAGTCCTCTAACAGCACCATCGTCAAGAGAAAATTAATACCTTGTTAACACCTTGTCCAGCAGTTACAGCCCAAGAAATAATAGTGAATATATTAACTATCATTTAGAAAGCAAAATACTGAATGTAGACTTAGTTTTTTCTATGAATTAATGAAACAAGATACTGTGTGTTAATTAGGGATCTTTTGAAGTGTGGTAGGTAAGCTGAGCCAACAGGCTGCTGGCTCCAGCTTCATGTTTACTGTGCTGAAATGAGAGGTGTCAATAAGGACTGCTCAGTAACAACCGAGTCAGTTCAGTACCAATGAGGTTGGTTCCTCTTTCTCTGGTAGTGAGCAGGACCTTCGTCTCCTTGCCATTCCTCACAGGCCCAGTCTGTGCCATAGCTGCTGTTCTTGTAGCTGCTTCCACTGTTACCTACAGAACCATAAAGAGACAGGGAACAGCTAATAAATCCAAAGAAGATTCAAGTGTGTGCTTGGAATAATGAAATTATTAATTACATCCACAGTTCATTGTTTACATCAATCATGTCAGTCTGTCAGTGAAACAAACAAAAGTTAAAACAAAGTTAAGTGTTTGAATATAACAATGCTCCCTCTATCAATGTCTCCTCTCACGTTGATAAAACACATCTTCATTCAGTTCATCATGTTATACTTATGAGCTTTGCTTAAGATAAAATACCCTGCACCAAATATCATCAATCATCCAGCTCACAAGCAGGAAACAGCATGACTGGATAGAGTACGGTGATACTCCACCTCATGCACCATCACATATGAGACTCTCTACAGCGGTAATGCCGTGCACACGCATTAGTGAGAGACAATGGTACTGAAAGGCAATGATGGATACAGTATACACCTGTTGTACTCGCGCTCTCGTTATGATGTATTGCTAAAGGATTGATACAGTGGAATGCACTGGCAGTGGAAGATTAAAAGCTCTGGAGAGTAGAGATATTGTGAGTGGAAATAAAAGAAAGCAGAGACGTGAGCTGTTTGCATAATTACAACACTCAGAATATCCCATTGGTAGCTCATTCATCACAGCTGTGACTTAAAAGAAGATATATATACCAGGCTACACTTTCTGCTTTATCATAGGCTGTAAGCTCATTAGTTAAGGCTGTAGCTTCTACCTACAGATGACATACCTCTCTGTAGGTTTTAATAAGACCAGGTACTTCATAGTACACAGTAACTGTCCCCGAGTCTCTGGCCACAGCTGCACCGGTTTTAGGATCCACCTGAAGAACGGCATCAGCTGAGGAACTCCAAGTACCATGACCACCTGCAGAGATGGTAAGAATGTCCAGCGTTTAAAAGAGCTGCTTGTAAAATGAGACATAGACAGGGCTCTCCTCAGCCAAGAGAATTATTCAAATGAACTTGAGATGAAAATCACTTTATCCTTAAGGAAATTAAATAAAAGGCAGAGCAAGTAAGATGCTGATATAGAAGAACACAAAGGCAGCTGACACTTAACAAGACTGTCATCATAAGTGTGCCAAATCTACAGCCAACATTTTCTGAAATTCAAAGTATTTTTGCTTGGTTTTCCTTGATAACATGTAGATTTCTCACCATCTGGGCTGTTAAAGTGGGAAGTTAAGCAAACTACATCTCCCACCACCAGTCTGTGGTCTGGATAAATAGCATGCTCGACAGGAACTGGAACATAGTCTGCGACTCCCATGTTTTCACTGTCCCACACTGCAAGAAGGGTGAGGCCGACATTAACCGTCCGCACTGCCAGAGTGTGGTTAGTAGGCCCAGCTCCCACCTGCACCAGGTCATCTCTGTAAGATAGAACACAGTATATGTTGAACATATTTTTATTGTTATGACTATTATTATTATTAATCATAATAAAAATAATACATTATTAGCTTTCATCCATATAATAAATGATAACTGATCTGTAAGTGTTCCCTCCAAACAAAACTCCAGACTCTAAACCTTTTATTTTATAAACTGAACGGAGAGAATAAGCAATAAATAGAACAGAGATTCAGCACAGTCAAACACTGGTGAAACTTGGACAACAGATACATTATAAATTACCTTTGTTGCATTTTGAACCTCTCTTCACTCTGTCTAGCTCTACACTGGCTGTCATATTAAGACAACATAAGTGCATCACATCATTCCTGCAGAGCTGTGAGCTGCACATTCATGCTGCCTGATCACATCCCAAAGAAGAGGCCAATGAAGTTCACTGGATTAAAAGCATTTTTTGACTTATTCTTCATGGCATGGTGCATTATTGTGCCACAAGGAGTGATTTCAAAATGATTAACTGTAGCCATAAAGGGACTTGGATCATTAGCAGCATTATTAAGATAGGCTGTGACATTATAACCAGGATTGATTAGTGTTAAAGTGCCAAAAAATGTTATGGACACTAACGCACCTACACCACCACGACCCTGGACTGCTGACACTACTGACAACCCACAAATTCATGCTGCTGATGTCAAATTCTGACTCGATAACTGCTGTTTCAACAGAAATCCACATTCATGAGTCCTCAGATTCTCTCACTGGCTGATAATAGTAGAACCTGATGTAGTCTTCTGATGTTGCAAGTCATCCGCCTCGAAGGTTGACATGTTATGCCTTCTGTTCTGCTTCTCCGCACACCACAATTGTAAAGAGCGGTTACCTGAATTACTATAGCCTTTCTGTCATCTCCAATAAGTCTTAATGTTCTCCTCTAAGTGCTTATTTTTCGCACTATTCACATTTCTTCCACCGCTCTTACGTGTGATGAGGACCATTAATGGATTAATATTGGGGTATAGGTGCTTAAAAACACCTGGTAGCTCTGGATCATTTTGGAATTTGTCAGTGATTCATTAAAACAATTATTCAATACAGAGGTCAGACATGAAGTTTAGATCTCATCCTGCTCTAATCCAATTTCCCACTCCTCACTGCGACGCCCCAAGGCCTATCATTGATCCCCATTTGCCCGTCTGTTCATCCCCTTGTGCTCCTCATCCACACCCCCAATCACACCTGTCAGTCTAATGAACTAATTTGTTATCATTAATGCCACCCTCTTTGTTACTGAGGATCTTACTAATCTGAAATGCACCAATATTACAAGTGCTTTAAAAACCACACATTTCAGAGGCGTTTTAAAAAAACAACACTTATATGCTCTAATCTTTAATTTCCCTCTGCAAAAGCCCATCATCCAACAGCATTAATCTTTTCCTCCTGAAAAAATGCTTTTCACCACTTTCATCTCCAAAGCATCTGATGTGAACAAATAGTTCTGAACAAAATGCTCCTACCACAGACATCAGTAAAATCCAACTGGCTCCTCCACATAGGATCTAATTGCAGGCCAATGCTCCTAGTCCCAGGACTATTGGCCCTTTACTACTCTGATTTTGATACTTTTGCCCTAAAATTGTCTGTCAGCTCCTGGAGAACAAGTAATAGAATCAATTTATTGTGCAGACAGATGAGGGAGTCCCTCATCGGGAGGGCAGCTTCTCCCTGCCCAACACTCCCATTAATTTGGCTCACTCACTCAGGTGGAAACTACTACATCTGAAATGAGGAACAGCCCAGCAAATTAATGTTGTGAACTCCAGGTACAGCCTGCCACTAAATCCTGCCATGACCTCAACCACTGTGGCGACACTGTGCAAATATTAATCCAACAAAACTGAACAAAACGGACTTGTGTGATGTATCACAGCATTGGCTGTACACAAGTAGGGGAAATATTTGTGGACCAATATAATAAAAATACACCATGTGAAATACATGCAAATTAAATTCTAAAAATCAACATTGTCAAGAATCTACATTTGCTGCTTTTAAATGGAGAACAATATTGGATTTCTACTGAAACACATATTCTGTTAGGCTAGTGGTGGGTGAGTGGTTTGCAAGTTGACACGACTTGTCTGGCAGAAACTGAAATAGTGGGAGGCATTAGGTCACGCTAGACTGGATGAGGATGTACGAATGGACCGCTCAAAAGACAGGCCTCTGTAGTCACTCTCTATATATAGCCCAGAACAGAAGATGATAATAGCTTTTTAACCTTGTGGTTTTAAGCAAGATGCAAAATATATCCTCTTTCCTTTTTTGCTTGTCTAAACATTATTTTTCACTCATGGTGCCACACAGAATGTGTGAATTAATGCATAAATTACAACAATAAATGACTGACTTCTCTGACCTGTTTGTGGAAAACGTGAGGTGAGAGCTGGAGCTATGTAGGACCTCTCCAGTGCTGGCATGAAAGTGGACAGTGAAGGTGAGGACTATGCCCAGGGGGAAGGCCTTCGGTTTCTCTCTGGTGTGTGTGTAGAGCGCTGGAGAAATACTGTAGCGCAAATAGGAAACAGGTACCACCTGAGAAATGAAAGGAGGAACCAGGGTCACACTGAGAAACTGCACGTACAAGGTCAGCTGCCATTTCCAGGGTCAATACTAATCCTCTAAGAATAAGCCTGAAGCAGATGTAATGGCATTATGGCTCAGACAGATGGTTGCTGTTTGATATATTACCATCTTACAAAAGATGTTATATAAGTTATATATATGTTGTATAGTATGCTAATGTGGTCTTGCTGGGTCAAACAAATAAAAAAAGTGATTCTTTTAGATTAATAACCCCCACAAAAATTCCCTATATGTACAGAACCTAAATATACTCTCTATATTTAAAGAAGGTTTTTGAACTACCTACTTTACCAAACAAGTAACTCTCAGCTCTGATGTGTACTGTAATGACAAACTGCTGTATCGTAATTTAGTGTTAAACTAAATGACCTACCCAAGATGGATTGAGATGGATTTCATTGTCAAAATTAAACAAATACTGCTTTTAAAAAAAGAGGGGGTCTAAAACATATTTCATGCAGCCGCTCTTAAACTGACCTTCACAGCAAGGATGAGAGTTTGATTGACACCAAAAGTCTCTTGTGAGGTGATCAGCAGAGAGGACATGCCAGTGAGAGAGCCAGAGAAGAGGAAGCCCTTATCATCCACTTGAGCGATAACAACCTGGTCGGGGAAGTCCAGCATCCGATAAGAGAGTGCACCAGCACCATCCCTATTAAACAAAGAGGAACACAATCACATCAGGTGTCTCTTACTGACCTACATGTTTCCATCATTTTGTATTGTGCAATAAAAAAAAGAAAAAAAAAGTACAATACTGAACACATGCAGTTAAAAGAAACAAAGAACACTTCACGGGCTCTTGTAACTCACCTGTTTGTTTGGAGTTTGAGGGCTGAGTTTGGAGCCATCAGTAACTCCCCTGCTTCCACTTCAGGGTTAAGCATGTGCAGCTTGTCATAGACCTTGATCAAAGCAAAATGTTGAATTTCCAATTATAAGAGGACTTTAATCATTCTTTGATGTTTCGGCACTAGTGACATGTCATAGTTTAATGCAGTCTGAAGTTAGATGCATTCAGCTCCAACTAATCTGCAGTCTTATCACTTCATAAAGTTAACAACTCCAGATATTCCAGAGCTCAGCAACTTCAGCACTCTGTTGCCTTAAATGCCAGATTTCTCTAGTAGCAGCAGTGAAACATGGTGATGATGAAGTCCAAGGATGTCTTTATAAAACATCTGCTTATGCAGTTTTTATAATAGTGGTGCTCAGGGTACACAGATATTGTGTTTACTGCGGTGTTTTTCAGGTGCATCTACAAAGAGTTTCAGTGCTGTACCTGAATCTGGATCTCATCCTTCAGCTCTTGAAGGTTTCCCACAAGCTGCCCAGCCTCAGGGTCTGTCACTCTCAGCACAACCTTCAGCCCTGTCCGACCTCGTGTTCTTCCAGTCACCATCATGCCAAAGCTGTGCTCGGACTGGAGCTCTATGTTAGCCTTAAGGAGACAGGCACCATTATGATAATAGCAAAAATAGTAGCATCAAATCAAATAAAAAGGCCAGAGTGATGAGGAAGCAGGGACAAGGCACAGGCTGACAAGGAGCCAGAGACAAGGCAGATGCTGTTTTTTTTAATCATACTGTAATGCAGGGACAGCATATCTTGAGACAATCTAATAAAAGGATTGAAGAGGCAACTGGGGCCCAAAATAGGAATAATTCAGTACCAGAAAGCATATATGATATCAAATACAAGAGCAAAAAGGAGTGATGGTGCACGGTACCTCAGAGTGTCTTGACTGGACGTCCAAGATGTCTCTCTTGGTGGTGGACCAGTGGAAGGTCAGCCCAGGTAAAGCATTGCCAAATGAGAAGGGTGTTTGACTGCTAGTCAGACCCACCACATACACAGGCATCTAGAAGAGGAAACAGGCTTAATCAAGGCAATCAGAGAGTTCAACACAACCCATACAGTTAGGGTCGTTTCGATTCCGATACCAGTATCGGAAATGCCTCCAATACTGCAGAAAATGCCGGCATCAGTATTGACGGGTAGTGGAGTCCAGGCACTGATCCGATACCACGTGAATTAGAAACAGGAATGTGTTTACCGGTTAGCTCTGGTGACAGGCGAACTCTGGAGTGGTCCATATATAAAATGAAATGACCAGCACTACAAATAACCTGCGTACTTGTGTACGTGTGTCTCTGTTGTTAAAGTTTAGCCTTTCATTTTTACAATCGGGAGTAAACATGACGTACCACATGTCTTTTCCAGGTATGTGTGTGTGTGTATTCTTTTTCAGTTGTGTCTGACTGTCAAACTAGACAATAGAAGAGTTAAATGGCTTTCTTTTGCTGTATTCATTCATGTTTTACAGAGGGTTAACCTGAAGCAGTAATTATCATACACATTATAGAGTATATACATATTTGCATGCACGCACACATCCGCACACCCCCACACCCACACATGTAATTCTTCTCAGTAGGTAAATAAATAATATAAAATCAAGTAATCATACCTGTGCTCCTGTCTTCATTCTTGTAATAGGTGCCTTGATTCGAATGGCTGTCAAAAACACAACCTCAACCTCTACTTGATCCTGAGAAAACAAAGAGAAAACACTGTTCACCTCTAAAAACTAAGTGAATCATATACTTTTTGAAATCACTTGCATACACACACTTACCTGTGATACGACAACAAGCTTCCCAGTTTCAGCATCAACAGCTTGGACCAGTCCAGTCACAGTAACATTACCAATGGCAATACCCCTGACGTGGCCCATGCCGTTAACAGTAGCTATCTCCTCATCGGAAATAGAGAAGAGGATATTGGACTGAGGCTGAGGGCCTCCCTCAGATGTGATCTATAAATGACAGGAGAAATGAGAAGGGGAGGGGTAGTTTCAAAAAAAGAGAAACAGGAAAAGATGGAAAAAAATTAGTATCAGTTTCACAAGAGACTGTTACAGTTAAGTCAATTGTATTCATCAAAGCAGGAGTCTGAGAAATGGCTGAAAGTTATTATGCTTCATGTATTAAACTAGTCAAGATTAGGAAAAGGGAGATCCAACACAAATAACGTGCAGTGCATGCGTATAAGTGAGTTTTGTGTTCAGCAATTAGGATTCTTCCTGGATAGATGGTAAATGGTTTCTAATCAGAGCATGGGTTGAATCAAATGAAAGGCAAGCTGGATGTTTAAACCAGGGGCAATTAGTCTAACGTCATCTTCCAGAAAAGTCCTGGCAGAGTGCTCTTTTGGAAGATAAAGTGAGGACCAGATGAACTCTTCTGGCAAGATGAACTGAGGCCAGCTGTTTCCAGACAGAGCCCAGGCATGAGGATTATACGTACCTGCATCATTGCTCCAATTAAAAGAGTCATTTTCCTTGGGATGAGTTTGAATGGTGGAAATACCTAGAAGTAAAAGTCAAAAGTTACAATACGTGCACATGTGCAGTCAAAATTTGAGCTGAAATTACAGGAATTCACACAAAATTATACCTCAATTTGCTGAGGTGGGGAAGCAATCTTTTTCCCATTTCTATCCACAACAACAGCAGACAGAGTGGTCTGACCAATTGAGACACCTTTCACCAGGAAAACAGCTGTATCATTTTCTGTGGACTCTGCTAATGGTCTGCAAAAAATGGACAGAAACTTACATGAGCCAAAAGTGAGAAAGTTCTTAAATCTGGCTTCTCTTCCTTATACTTACTTTAGAGACACTATTGAAGAAGCTGCCTTGAGTTTTAGATTCATGAATTTGAAATAGCTGGCTGGGAAGGGCTTCTTGTTATCATCCAAGACTCTGACATAAGCTCTCACAGATTTGCCAATCTCCACCTGTAATTGAGATGAATGACATTCATCATTAGGGCAATAATCATTTTGGTTCACAGACAGGGCAAGCCTTATGGCACTGATTCCAGACGGGTTAACTTTCATGAAAAGGCAGGGGAAAGAAAGTGAGAAAAGAGGACAACCATATTTAGTGCTTAGATGTCAAGGAGGCATTTCAGGAATGCACAGTAAAAGTGATAATGGGGATCACCTAGTCAAGCAGTCCCTGAACCCTCCAAGATGAGGGATTTCAAGGATGAAAACTGACCTTGTCAACCACTCTCACATAAACCTCCAGGATGTCAGATACATGTACTGTGGCTTTGGCTGGTGCTGGAAATGCCAGGCACAGGTCATGAACCATCACCTTCACCAGTCCTGGGTGCACAGGAGAGACCTGGACAAGCACAGCAAATCTTAGTACACTCTACGTTCTTTAAAGCAATTTTGAACATTGGCAAATTTTAATCTTTTATGCAGCTAAGAAAAACAATGATTAGGTTTCTTAGAAATCAAAGAGTATATCACTCAGGATCACAATTGTTTATTCCATTGTTAATTCCTCTCAACACACAACCTTATCTATTCTTACCTGTGCTGTTCCTTGGGCCTCCTGGAATGCCACATCTGCTATCCCTTTTACACTGGTATTGACAAAAAAGTGTCCTGAACCCTCTCGCAGGGCCAGGTTTACCTACAACACAAAATACATCAATGTGACAGTGCTGAAAATGATTATAATAATGTTGCCAGTTTTTTTGTGACAGCCAGCTGGCCTTTCATGTGAGATCAAAAGGAGACCACTGCCCGCACTCTCTTTTAAATCCCCTTACACAGGTCACTAGCTGTTATTTAACCCCCACACCTGCCAAACATCGCCTCTGTATCACATAGGATTAGGAGAGGGAGGCCCACTAAGCAAGGTTTCCACTCTGTCTAGTGCAATAATTAGTATTAGCATTTGAATTCATTCAGTTTTTGCCTGTGATGATCTCCAGCATTTGATACTTAATCATAAATTAAATTATTCAATCAACTCTCTGCTGCAGATCAAAGGCACTTATAGTTTCCAGTTAAACAAGCCTCAGGAAGCCACTGTGGATTCAGTGCTCACACTTAAGAGGGTAAAGAGACAGCACAGTGATTTGTATGCGAGACCCCAGCACTGATAAACATGTCTCTCACCCGAACATCTGGGTGGTTGTAAATGGTCACTGTGTCGGGAGAGATTTTCACATCTTCAACCAATAGGAGCTCCAGAGTAGCAGAGACAGGGATCAACGGGTCATACTGTCCACAAGAGGAAAAGAAGTTGAAACAGTTACATGTGTAAATATTACAACAATTTTGTAAAAGTGTTTTATTCAGCTGCTTCTGCTTTTTAAAAAGGAAGTGAAAACGCTAGGATTTCTTCATGGCTGAGTTGCTGGTTTTCACTTACTTGGCTGGGAACATTGGCTGCGGCCAGATGTGAGACCTGGTAACCCACAGCAGTCACTGTAATGGCTGCAATGCCTGTCTGATGATGGACAATAACTGTCTGACGTCCTGCCATGGGAAGAAAAACAAACACTATCAGTAATTATATCAACACCAGTACACGCTATTTATCATTACTAATTCATGGAAACAAATAAGAACCAATAATAGGTATTTCCAGTGATAGGTGAATGGATAATTCCCCATCTGCCCCCACTGTCTCAGAATTAAAGCCCATTTTTATGTCATTACTTTCAAAATGTCTGAACAAGAGTGACATTAAGCTGACATCCCATTTTCTTAAAAGCAACAACAAAAGAAACAATTTCATCTAAGCCATCTGGAGAAATTTTACCATGAAGTTTCATCTGTTTGTTGCCATCCTCAAACAGCTGCAGCTCCATAGGCATAGTGGGTTCAATACTGGCAAGCGACACCTTGGTTGACTCCCACAACATGCTCAGAGAGCTGAAGTTGTCGAACTTCCTTCCTTGCTGATCAAACGCAGCCAAGTCCAAAATGGGGTTACGGTAATTTGAAACAGGTACCTAAAAAAACCCCACACAGAAACATTGAAAACATTTAACCTCTCCATTGGAAAGCAATAATTAATCATTGTAAAACAGAAAAATTTAATCATTTCAATGTTTTAAATGTAAGACAAATACCACTGTGAAACAAAACAAATGCTCACAGCTAAACACAGGCTGTTTCCCGTGTTACACCCACATCATGTACGTACCACCTGTTTGTTCTGCTGCAGCAGTGGGCAGGTCAGGTCAAGCTGTGGGCTTGTATACACTGGGACTAAGGTGAGGCGAGATGGAGGGGCGCATACAAACTTGACCACTGCTGGCTCCACAGCAGGGTAAGGGTTGGTTACACTGGCCTTGTTTCCCACCATCACCTCCAGCACCTGAAGAACAATGTAATTACAAGTCAGATGAAAGCTGAGGACAAAAGCAGCCACAACAGTGACAGAGTAAGGACACTTCTGTACAGTGTGGCCATTTGAATAACTACAGGCAGGTTATAGCACAAGAATTTTTGAGAATTTTTACTCTTAAAAGCACAAAAAAAATTATAAAATCTAACCCTTCAATTCTTTATTTGGTGAAATAAAGCAAAATAGAAACTATACAACTTCAACAGATCCCACCTGTTCTCCCAAGGCTCTGCAGGTTGCTCTGACCCAGTGCTGGTTATAGTTGTGAGATGAGGGACTAGTCAGAGAAAGGCTCACGCTGGCCTCATCCTCAGCGCTCAAGTTGCAGAAGAACCTTGAGGGCTCTAAAACCCATGGTCGTGGCCCACCCTCAAACAGCATGTCTTTAGATGATCCCAGAGACACCACAGCCACTGATATGGGATCAATAGCCTGTCAAATAACAGTATTATATTATACGTGTTATAACAAGACACCTCAAAGAAAAGCTCCAAAAAAATCAAACAGTCTCCAAAAGGGAAAGAGAAAGACACTTCTCTTCAAAAATTAAAGCACATATGAATTTTTATTTAATTTAAGTGTGGTTATTCTAGTGTTAAGAGGAACTTAGCTGGGGAAATATTATGTTGAAATACACAGTATTACACAGCAAAGAAACAAAACTGGGTCAACCTTTAGCTACCAGGGCACAATATGTGAAGAAACATCACAGAAATGTCTGCAACATTTTGAAGAATACCACTCAATCCCATGGTAAGAAAAAAAAAAACACAAAGCCTGAAAAAGGGCATCAAAGAGTCTGTTACCCTCTGATAATCTGAATGTAATGTGTAGGGAAACTATAGCTACCGTTATCTGTGGTTCAAGGAAGACTAAATGTTTCATGACAGACTTGGTCACCTCACCATTATACACGTCATACTGTCAAATTCAAAAACCACATCAGTTGAAGCCAGTTTCAGTCCTGTGCAGTACCATCACCCAGGCATGGAAAACAAATCAGTGGAGCAAGTGTATAATGCATTATTAAAATGCATAGAGCACAGAGGAAACCCAGGAGGAGGAAATTTCAACACTCGCTGATCATCGCATTTCTGCTTTGACTCTAAGGAGAGACTGTGTGTGCGCGAATGGTGAGACTGTGTGCATGTGTGTATGTGAGTGAATTTCCTTAGAAGACAAAAGCTAACTGGCACTTTGAAATGAGATGAAAGAGTAGAAGCAAATCACAACAAAGACTTCAGCTTAAGTTCACCTGCAGTTGCCCTATAGTGTTAAAAAATTGTGAGGTAGATTATTAAATAGACAAAAGGAAATTAGCAGTATGAAATGATTTGTTTAGGCTGTGGGAAATATTATGTGCAAAAGTGGCTGAACGATGAGCCTCAAATTTCATGCTCCTAGACAAGTTTCTGGTAGGACAAGACCTTTGGACTCACTTTGAGAGGAAGATAGGCAGCAATGGTGATCTTGGCACTGAGCTGAACGTTGCCATGGGAGTAGCTGACAGTAAGTGTGGTGTACCCAGGTGTGAGGGCCCTGGCTCTCACCCCACTGCAGTGGTCCTGGCCTGGGGCCAACCTCCCTGCATCAGAAGGAGGAAGATTAGAGGAAGCCAAAAAGTGGGAGAGGGTGCAATATGACCACTGAGAAATAGAAATAACCACTGAGACACACTTATATTGCTTCCTGTCTTCAACCAAAGAGTACAGAGAGGTCTTAGTATCTCACCCAGCCCACTCTAATGATTAATAATACAAGATTCTAAAATGAAAAACTGTGGATCTTGCTAACAGAGGAACTTTCTAAGTGATAAACTTTAAGACAATCCGGGACTCATAAATAATTGAAAATACTTCAGTGTTAGATGACTGTGCCCATACCACTGTCCTAGCCCAACTCATACTTAATATGGTTTCTTCTATTCATTCATCATTAACTTAAAAGTCTTTTATTAAGTGCGCATATTTGAAAAAAATAGTTAATTTAAGAATTTATAACAGCTACAATTGGAACAACTGACACTAAACACACGGTGTGCCCCTCCCACATTGGACTGAACAAATTTGTACAAACACTAAGCAGACTCAGACACACCAAGTCCATGAATGAAATTACCCACAGTATAGACAATCAGCTGCTGATATGATATATGATATGACCAGGTCAGAACACCAAGGCTCACCATCAAGCAGTTGGAAGATACCGTGGCTCTCCTCCTCAACCTGCAGGTCAAAGTGTGAGCAGTCGCTCAACATAACCCGCTCTTTCTCCACCTCCTCCAGCAGGCCGAAAATCCTGAGAGGCAGATCCAGAACCAGCCCAACCTTAGCTTCTACTGGGCAAGGAGCAAAGTCCATGGCCACAGGCTCAACGACATAGACCTGAGGGAAAAGTGTATCAAAAGGCCTTTAGATAATGTAAGAGTCAGGGCTGTGCAAAAGACTAAAATGGGAATTTGAGGTATAACACTGAAATGCAGCTTTGGCATATAGTTACTTCTATGTTTGCATGATTTTAATTATGTACTTTGTTATACTTCGTTTTAGGTCGTCTAAAAAGCCTTTCATTACAAAAGTGGATAAACACCATTTTCTTTAAAATACTTTTCTGTAAAACTCAATGCTGCCACACAAGTAAATGGAGACTAATTCTGACTTAAAAAGGTGCTAGACTGGGAACAAATAGGGTGAGGAGCACCTCCAATGTCCACAGTATTTTTCCCCTCCAATGTTATTGACAGATAC
>OMNW01001950.1:1428-14030 GCA_900303245.1 Selene dorsalis | reverse complement strand
GCATTGTGATAATAATAATATATAATATATGAACCCCATAGGCATAGATAATTGTAAGTTGTTTAAATAAACTTGAATATGTAAATCAAACAGGCTGCATATCATCAACATCATGTATACTACACAAATATTCATCATGAAGATGTTTTAATAAATGTACATATACACATTTTCTATGGATATCTAACATATGTATGTTAGAAACTTACTGTATATATCCATGTATTTAGAGAGTGTATACACTGACATAAATGTCGTATAGTATATAACTTTCTTTATTGATGGCTACCATTCAAATAATCGTTACCACATCCCCTGTAAAGCTTGAACATAAAATGTGTCTTTGCTTCTCTATTTGTATCATGTTTCTGCTCTTGGTTTTCCCTGTTGTAACTACTTGCAAATGTTGCATAAACTTTGTGTCCCTTCAAGTCAAGGGACCCTGCACCAGTGGTCTGTTACTTTGGCCCATTACTCTCCCTCTCAGTCTCTATGAAGTCGTTCTGTCAGGTCCATTCCTTTTCCTTTATCTCCAGTGAAAGATAGTGTGGTTAGATCCCTCAGCATGGAGACCTCTGTGTGCTCTCTACCACATTCATCTTCAGTATCATTACTGGGTTCACACACTCTTTAGCTGCGTGTCCATCATTGTCTGCCTGCTCTGATCTTAAAATCTTTGTAAAGCTGTGAATATAAGTTTGAGACAATGGATGAACTGCTCTGTATATTCAGATTAATGGGATCAGAGCCATAGATGAGCATTTTAATGTCTAGTATAATTGTTTTAAATATCCAGGGGAAGGTAAATTCGAAGTCACTTCAACAAGTGGTAGAAACTAAAAGGTTTCTTTTCTTGGATTATCTGGATAGAAATACCATCAAGAGAACAGCATCCAGGAGAGAACAGCTATGGAGCCATTACACGTAATGTCCGCTCTGAGTCCTTGTCTGTAGCTATGTAAGGAAAAGTTCTTCCAGCAATATTAATGAACAACAGAAGGTTAGCGAAGCTGATCACCACAGATCGCCCTTCTATTGTAAGGGGGATCAATCACTATGAGCAAAAGAATCTAAACGCAGCCATTGTATGCAGTGTCCAGGGTATGACCCTGGACCCGACCACCATGAAAAACTGAGGTTAAAGATCACACACACAGACATAGAGGGACACAGCTACATAGATCTTTGTCTCTGTCTCTCTCCTAGGATGATCCACACCTTGAAATCAGTCCTTTTGCAGGCACAAAATGTCTGTGTGAAATGTTACGATATATTTATTATAGTCAACTAATCCTATGTAAGGATATACTCTAAGTAAAAACCTGAATTATGCCTGGACTGTGTGTGGTCAATGTGCAAACATGAGGATGTAATGGAAAACTATCGTAAAGCCGTTGTTAACAACTACTTGGAAAGTCATAATGTAATTCTTCCTAGTATCATCTGGTTTCAACTCACATGCACAGTATTTTGATACAGCCAAATTTTCAATAAAGCTGTAATGATGTCACTGATATGTTTTTTTGTTCATGCTGTCATCACGATGGAACAAATGTGAAACAGCAACTAAAGCATCGTCCGTTTAAGAATATAAATACAAATACGTAGCAACATGTGAACCAGCAATCATTTCCAGCATGTTACATGAAGAGAAAGGTGGAGGAGACAATATCTCATTTATGTTGTCTTTCACATGGAACATAGCACCTGTCAGGGTAACAAAGTACTGCTCCATCTTTCAGAACAGACTAAGAGAGAAGTGTGGATACTACGTTGTTGATGCAGTCTAACCTGGTGTCAGACTGGGTCATTGGTGCTCAGGGCAGGTATATAGCTTGAATTACCCAGGGAAAGGTCCTTTTCCAAAATGCTCAGCTAGTTTTAGCATTTTTTTGCCACAGTCCCGTGCACAGCAATGCATAGCTCTGTTACTCTGCCAGTGCTCCTTGTTGGCTCTCCTAAATGGGAGTGTGCTGATTAGAATCCACTGCAGGTAATGCACCAACTACATATGACTACCTTATACTCAACCTAACATAAAAAAAAAAAAAAAGTCCCTCTAAGGGATGTGGGAACGAGTGCCTGTGGCCAACCAGGGAGTTGCAGATGTTTGTGTGGGCTCAGTTGCAGATACAAGTTGGTGCACTGGTGGAGCTACAACCCATAAATTCAAATGCAGCTAAACACATTGTTGTTTTCCCCCAGTCCTTGGAGCCAAAAGTGTTAAAACAGGTGCTTTTTACTGGGTGAGGTAGTTTGGTGAGGTTAAGTGTTGGTGCCGGGAATGTTTAGAATTAGAATAAATATTGCACAGCAACATATATTGATAGTGATGGTGGGATAAAAAGGGAACAAAAAGTGTCTGTGAAAAGTGTCAGCGACAGTGCAGTGCTATATTATGATCATTGTTGCTGAAGAGTCTGACAGATGATAAAGGATAAAGGACATGTGGAAATGTTCCTTCTTGCACTGTGGGTGTAGCAGTCTGCTGCTGAAGGAGCTGCTCAGAGCAACTACAATCTCATGCAGGGAGTGAAAGGTGTTGTCCATGATTGACATTAGCTTGGCTAATGTCTACCTGAAAAGACATTAGGCTTTTTAATTCTTCTGCAAATAGCAAATGAGCTGATAGACAAATGAATTTCCCTTTGGGATTAATAAAGTAATTTGTATTCGTATTCGTATTCGTATTCGTATTTGTATTTGTATTCGTATTCATATTCGTATTTGTATTCGGATTCGGATTCGGATTCGTATTCGTACCTCTCATCCTCCTCTTTGATGGAGCCCAGAGGGCATTTAAGTTGTGGTAAAGATGTGGGTGTGTTGACTTGGAGCTCCTGACACCATTCGCACTGATCCATTCCTAAGACCTGCAGGTTTCTTTATAGCTCCAGTGTGTTGGTCTTATGGAAAGGTGAATTGGGACATTATTATTCACGCTGTTCTTGTTTGTGGAGGAAAACCAGTCCAGTTGAGACATGCTATTGAAGCAGTATCCACTCAAGCAGGTTGCCCTATCAGGCTGGGGCGAGGGATAGTCCTCCCAGTGGGGAGAGGCTACCAAGTTTCAATGGTGAGGAGTCTAAGGAGGCATCAGGAAAGGTTAAGGTCAGGTGACAGTACTACTCTGGGAGAGTTTGAATGGGTCCACTGTAAGGCTAGAAAAAATGGTGTTTGTTCTCAGTAGCAACAGAGATTTAGGGCAATGAAGGGTTCATAGAGAGAAGTTACTCTTATATTGGATTGGTGAAGCCAAGACAAGTACTAAGGCGACTAAGGTGATGTGTATTACAACAGACTCAAACCTTTCTCTGCCGTGTGTGTGTGTGTGTGTGTGTGTGTGTGTGCATTCAGAGTCAAGTTAACCATAATAAGCTCTATATCCAGAACTTGAGAGGAGTGAGGTAGGGCCTACTATACTAGACAACATTTAGATGAAAGCTAGTTGTTTCTGAATCATTAGCCTATTAAATGATACTTTGATTAGTTTGGTCTTTGTCTTTGATTTTCTCATATAGAAATGTTACATATGACATAAATGGCCCTATATCAATCTGGATACGTGAAGATACATAACATATACGATGCCCATAGTAAAAATTTCCATATGAACATTCATTTAAAATATCTGTATGATGATTTTTTTTATGTATTATCAGATTTTCCAAACATATATTTGAATGGTATTTAATTTTTATGTACATGTTTATTGAACAAAATGTTTAGAAATTGTATTCCTTATATATGTTTTTCTTATTAAATTCAAAGATTTGGGGAATGTGAGAACATATGACTACAATGTTATCACACATACATAAAGGTACATATTTGTATGGGCTATATATTTATGTTAATATATGGAATTGGTCCTATCTGTTGTTCAAAATATTTTTTGAAATTTGAAATAGTTGGGTTTTTTTTTTTTTTTAATTATTATTATTTTGAAATCTGTAACCGGATGTGTCGTCACTCCACGCTGCCTCTGGCTTGACGAGCTCCGGTGATAAAAGCAGCTCCAGCAGCAGGAGGAGGGTGAGGGTAAACTCACCCTGCTATCCAAGCTGCTGTCCCGGGTCGTCCCGTGAGTCCCTGTCCAACAAAACAAAGAAAGTTGTAACTCGACGGAACATGAATAAAGTAACACGGCGATAGCAGCGAGGCAAACAGGGGCTGACCTCATTCACCACAGCCTCATAACTATCTTAACCAGCGGTTCAAGGTGGTTTTCTCCTGTAAATAAAGGAAAGTCCACAAAATGTGGAGCCAGTAGCCCGCTGCTGCTGCTGCTGTTGCTCGCTAAGACAAAGCTCGTGCGGTTTGTGGCCACGGAGACACGACGGAGTGGGCTGGAGGAGACACGGTCCCGCGGACAGGGTAAGGTAAATGGAACCGCAGTTGCTGTGCTGTGAGGGGGACAGGCCTGCGAGGGCCTACCGGGACTCCAACCTGTTGACTGACCGGGTCCTGTGTGCGCTGCTGCGGGCAGAGGACAAGTATCTGCCCGCTCCCAACTACTTCAAATGTGTCCAGAGAGAGATAGCTCCGTACATGAGGAGGATAGTGGCCACCTGGGTGCTGGAGGTGAGTAGCGAGTCAATACACGTCCTGCTTGTTGTACATAGAGAGGCATGTTCATTGAATCTCTGTTTTGAATTGTTAAGTTGTTATACAAAGTTTTCTGGTTGGAACAAGAACAACTTTTGTGTTTTCGTGCACCCCGGGTTAGCTACCGTGTGTAGAGTCTGCTCTCCGGTGTGGACCATGCAGTGTATGGTGTGGACTGCAGAAACATCCAGATTCATCCCACTGGCACCAGTGTTGATTTACTTGTGGAAGCCGCAAGAGGGGATAAGATCACAGATGGATGCAGAGTGTTCAAGGGGAAATGAATGAAACCGGTCTTGAACTGAGGTTACAGCCTGAAGTTTAGCACAGTCCAACAGATCAACAACAAGCTGGGTTTGTTAGACATTCAGTGTTTTTTTTTTCAACTTGGAATTCAGAGAAATATTAACAACAGTCAACGAACTGATCCACAGTGTGTGTGTTATAACTACACTCAGAGTAATGAGAGGGCAGCTGCTGCAGGACAGACAGCAGCTACACCTCCTTAACGCTTAACTTCTTTTCCCAGTAGTAGTCTAGTTTCGTTTGTGCGTCTCTTTCACTTTACTGCAAAAACATGGACGTGGAATCACAGATCTGCTTAAACCCACGATCCCATAGTTCAACAACATGGAGACAAAGTACTTTTGCAAATGTCGCGAGCCGCCGGACGCAGCAGACCACGCGCTGCCTTTGTGTTGGAGGCTCCTCAGGGTTCCTCTGTTAAAGCCCCGTGGAGCTGCTGTGTTATATCACAGTCACAGTGACGCCTGCTGTACACCACTCTCCTTTTTTCCACTCACTGGTTTGTTTTTGTTTTGTCCGTTCAGCCTTCATTTCTGACATTTGACGACACAACCAGACGTCAGTCCCTTGGGATTAATAAAGTGACTCCCATGGTGTCAGTTGGACAAAAACTCCTCAAGTGAAGATTTTCCAAAGTCTGAGCAAAGGTTTCTTTAAAAGAAAACCAGCTGCACAAAACACTCTTAAATTTTTCCCTAAGTTAAATGGTTAGTTAAGTATCTTATCTTGGTGTTAAAGTTAAAGACTCACTTAAAGTATGTTCACCTGTTGCACAAAAAAAAAACTAAAGGTATCACTCACTGTGTCTTAATGGCAGCAGATGCCAGAAGAGTGGGAGGACCCAGTGGACATCCTTCACCAGGAGGACTGAGTCTACAGGACAGTTTAGACCAGCAGTCCCATCGCTCACAGCTCAGTGGTCTCTATGGTTTCATGCCACGTGATCTTTCCGGGCAGATATAGTTACAGTCTGGTCAGAGGTGTGCAGGCAGATTCATCAGTTTGGCTAATTAATCAGCGCCAATAACACATTTTATAAAGTATTGTTACCAGCTCTGATAGTGGCTGGTGGCTGTGCACCCTTTACAGTCAAACTACATCATCTTTATTGCATCAGATTTCCACACAGAAGGTGAGGGGTACACCATGTTGTACCAGAGATAATTTATATTCAAACAGAGCTCAACATTAATACTAAGTAAACAGCCCCTATATCACAGAAGTGAGGTTTTCTAGCTGAGCAGCTGAGCTACTACCTTTTTTTTCCTTAAACTAGCGTTATGTCAAAATCCACAATGGGTGGACCTCTAGTGTTCACATTCACTCACTGACTCTAAACTCTGCTGCACAATGAGAAGAGGACGAGATGGCAGTTCACTTCTTTAAGGCATCAACAAATTCTTTCACTGGTGTGAATTTGTTAATACCAGTCGATCATAGTTTGAATGTCACAGTGTGAGTGTTGGTCATTGCTCCATGGCCACAGTTCACCATCTTTAATGGCTCCCTCCAGCAGGATCATGCTCCATGACACAAACTGGTTTCATCAGTAGGACAGTGACCTCACCAGTCTCTGGACCTGAATCCAGTAAACCTTCTTTGGGATGTGGTAGAACAGGAGCATGAATGTGCAGCTGACTAATTTTTTACTTGTTGCCTTCTCTTCCGTTGATAACCTGCGTGCAGGCAAAAGTAAAATGTCTCTAATTTCTATCACATCCACAAAAAGCAGCAGGATAAAAAAACTGAAATCACAGCACAGCACCTACACACAACAGGTGGTCGGTGTGTCTGCATGGACTCACTGAGGGCTGTTGCTTAGAGACCAATGAGCTACTAGACATATGAAGGGGATAAAGTATATATCCATCTAATATCAGTCTGCTTGGTTTGTGTGTGCAGGTGTGTGAGGAGCAGAGGTGTGAGGAGGAGGTTTTCCCTCTGGCTATGAACTACATGGACCGTTTCCTGTCGGTGGAACCCACGAAGAAGAGCCACCTGCAGTTACTGGGAGCCGCCTGTATGTTCCTGGCCTCCAAACTGAAGGAGACGATCCCACTCACTGCTGAGAAACTGTGCATCTACACGGATAACTCCATCACACCTTCTCAGCTGCTGGTAGGTCATCACATGAAGAGGCTCTGGTCCACAAGGGGTCTTACTGCGAAACATGTGTTTGTCTGACTGGTATGGATTTATGGTCCCTAGAGCACGACTCCTAAGAGTTTGGGTAATATCCTGATCTGGTCTTGGTCTTCTCCCACAAGGGTGAAAACAGCCATGATGAAGTCACATTGTTGTGAAGTTGACAGTAGACATTTGTGGTCTCTAGAGGATTCTTTATGGTTTTTATGACCTATGACCTCTCTTCCAGTGCCACCTTAACCCCCCAAATTCCCTCTAGACAGAAAAACACCCAGCACCATCTTTTGTTAATTCCTGCATCTGTCTGTTTGGATCACACTTGGGCTTGACCCTGTCCCATCTGTCCCTCTCTCAACCCTCTTCCTCTCACAGCAAATGGAGCTGCTGGTGTTGAACAAGCTGAAGTGGGACCTGGCCTCAGTGACTCCTCTAGACTTCATCGACCACTTCCTGTCTCGGCTGCCTGTCAGGAGGGAGAGCAGGCCCATACTCAGGAAGCACGCTCAGACCTTTGTGGCTCTGTGTGCCACAGGTATGTGTGCCACTGCAATCTTATATGAAGGAGATGAAATCTCTTTGTTCACAAACACAGATGTTAAATTATCTAATATGAGAAGAGGTGAAACAATAATACACAGTTTAATACTTTGAATAAAGCATTAATAATACATTTGTGGAGAATCAGTTTTTGGCCAGAATTTAAAATCAGTGGAGTGTGGACACAGTGTGACAGGTCAGCAAAAGCTAAAGAGCCTTTGAAAATGTAAATGTGAACAGTCAAACAGAATCAAGTTGTAGCTAGAGTACGTCCACATCATTACTTCTTACTTTCCTAGCAAAGACAGCAAGGTTAGTAAGACTTTACACATGATCTGTGTTATTTTCACCACTGGTGAGAGGGGCAGTGGGGAGAGAGTGACCACTGGTGTCTATCTCACTGTTTCCAAAGGCCTCTCTTTTCATCCAGATTACAACACAACCTGAAGTTTTCAACCTAAAACAGGTCCAGCAGCGTTTCCTTAAGTCTCCACTTTCACTAGTGGGCCAGTGGGGATGGGCTAATCAAAAACATACTAGTGTGGCTGTATCCTGAGTCTGTGTGGCAGGAAAGTTGAACCATGCTTAGTGTCGGCCCGTCAGATCCACGCATGTACACATTTCTAATGGATCGCTTTGGGTTGTTTACGTCGCAGCTGTTAAGACGACAGATAAATAGTTACCATGGTGATAATTTGCAGAGTTGCACAGCATCTTTAAGCAGATGAATGTGATTCTCCAACTGTAAGGAATGGATTGCTCTATTGTTCACTGTCTCGACCCCAACTCACCCCCTTAATGAAATTGCTCTGCTTGTTGGGATTTGAGTTCTGTATGTTTTTGTCATCAGCTGTGTAAACGCCGCCACACTAACAACACGCTCTGCTCCACAGATGTTAAATTCATCGCCAGCCCTCCGTCCATGGTGGCAGCAGGCAGCATGGTGGCAGCAGTGGAGGGCCTGCAGATGAAAATGATGGGCAGTGCCACGATGTCACAGAAGCTGACGGAGCAGCTGGCACAGACCATCAAGAGTGACCCAGTACGTACATCATCACTCTATCAACACACACACACACACACTCAGTGAACTTAACCATCTGTGACCTCATACTGACCTCCACTCTCACTGTCTGCAGGACTGTCTCAGGGCATGTCAGGAACAAATAGAGTCGCTGCTGGAAACCAGCCTCAGACAGGCACAACAGCAACACCCAGTTACCATGGAAACAAAGAACATCGGTGAGGGGCAGGACCTCTCATCTACGCCCACAGATGTCCGCGACATAAACATCTGACTGAGATGAGAAGGGAAGCAGGTTGAACTGATGAAGTGGTGGTCGACACATGGTGCAGTATGTGTGGAACTGGACTCAGCATTGTACCAGCACAGTGTGTGAAGACCAGCAGGGACCAGACAGAGACGCTAATACCATCATAACGCAGCCTTAAGACTGGAAGTAGCTCACACTGAACCAGCGGTTGAAACAGTAATGTGTGTGTCTGTGTATGTATGTGTGTGTGTGTGTGTGTGTGTGTGTGTATGTGTGTGTTTACCTTTTAGGTAACACTTCTCTTCCACTTGGTCCTGGTCAGATAAACAAAGTCCAACCTGTTCATCAAGTAGCAGCAGGTTTGTCCTCCGCCTGCTCCCAGAGTGAGAGACTGAAACTCTGTTTAGGACTCAGGAGTAAATACATTCTTTTACTCAAGATGAACAAAATCAGATTAATTAATCCAGAGACTTCTACTGACAGTGAAGATGGATATAGTTGCTTCAAACTACCTTATACTTAATTACATGTTGCTTCATATTACATATTATTTATCATGACCTATACTGTGTTATAGTGTCATTTTTAAAACACCTCTCTGAAGTGTGTGCTCAGAAAAACATAAAAAAATAAATAAACTGTAGTCCATAAGTTTCATTTTTAACAGTTTGATTATTATGGTCCCTGGTGAGTAGGATACAGACTTTCCACTCGGTGGTACCAGTTTAACTAGAGGTTTGGTTACCTCCTCAATAGTAAATGTGTATGTGTGTGTTATGATTGTTATGCTGCATTGAGAAGGACCTGGTGCCAAAAGGAGAGTCCAGGCGAGTCTGTACCATGTGGTGGAAACATGGTATAAATTAAAACCAGACAGCATAAAGCTCCTTTAGAGTATAAAAAATATCAAATAATAAAATCATCCTGAGCAGGACTGATGAACTAAGGTGTGTGTAAATGTAAGATTTTACAGCACTGACTAAAGGATGTTATGGTGTGATGTAGTGCACAGCTGACACCACTAGAGGGAAGTGCAGTCATCATCAAATGTCATGCTCAGTTTCTGGATTGTCAGTGGAGAGAAGACCTCACAGTAACATGGATGAGAGTTCAAATGGTTTCAGTGCTGGTCTGGAATAGAAACTTGTTTTCTCTCCACTATGAGCAGAAGTAGAAAAAAAGACAGATTTCCTCTCTTTATTTGTGTCATGTCACAAAATATAGTCATTAACAGCTTCTGTAACTTGTTGGATAACAAGGTGTTTGAGTCCATCAGGACAAGAGGGGTTCAGAGCCATCTTCCTGTAACTAATGATGAGAAATTACACGTGTACAGGAACAAAAAGTTGTACAAAAAGAGTTGCTCTGTTAACATTCCTGCACTCGGAGGGTTTTCTATGAACAGGGAAGACACAATGAAACTGTTGTACCTGAAGTTTTTTACTGTTTATTTTTTTAATGGTATTTCCACGACATAAGCTTGTATCAGGTGAGGCCCTATGTTGGTGCTTCCCGTCTGAGGACAATGTGAAGATGAATTAAATGACAACTGATAAAACACCTTTTGTGATGTTTATCGTGGTGTGATGTGAATGTACCTTAAAGTTATATGTAACCTTCCCACATTAAAATGCCTAAAAACAGCTAGCTCTGGCTTTTGTACTTTGTTGATCTGTGTTCTTACATTTTCCAAATGTTTCTATCAATTTCCAAACCAGAGAAATCAGATTTTTAATCATGGTAACAGTTGTCTGTCATTGAAGACATCCTCTGTGAACATGTGTCAGTGTTGTGGTTTCCTGTTAGAAGCTCAAATTGACTTAGTGAGTTTTAAGCCACTTTACACCTTGGCTCTTTTCAACACTATATTGTAACCAGATGAAGGATTTTAGTCATCAGATGTCTGGACCTTAAGTTGTCATAGAAACAAGCTGATAGCTCAGCTGCAGCTGCTGGAGATGTCCTGTCCTGTGTCCACTGAAGAGCGTCATCCAATCTCTGGGTTTTAAAGTCAAACTCTTCTACAGGTTTTAACCTTTCAGCTGCTGCGAAAAACCTGCTGAACATCTGTTGCAGAAGTTCTCAGAGAAACAACAACTAGAACAAAGGTTAATATCAGTCTCAGCTCTTTACTCTGATGTCTCTGTCTTCTGTGCAGCACCCTGAACCTTTAAATGTGAAACTGCTTCATTTGGTGTTTTTGATGGTTATAATCACCAGGTTTGTTTGATTTACTGAAGCACTGACACTGAAGAAATCTTAACAACAAGGACTTTACAGTGACGGTTACTTGTTGTTTTTACTGAGAGGTACAGTACGGTGAGTTTAAGAACGGTGAATGAACAACAGCCTCACCCTGAGGAATGTTTCAGTTACGCTCTGTCGCTGCACAACACCGTGTGCTGCCTCAGGAACATTAACTGCCGATACAGTCTAAATACCACAGTGCAACTGATGATTATCTTAAACACTGGTTGTTACTAACCTATAATTTCATTGTTTTCACACATGTGTTGATATCAAAGTGTGACATAATGTCTACCAGTTTTAAAATCAACATTAAAACTGAAAATCAAGTGAACATTTTGATCTGTTTGTCATGTGATTTTTGCAGCTTCACACGAGACCTTTTTAAACCCAAACAAGCACAGAATGACAGAATGACAGAGGAATTCATCAACACCATGTACAGTTTAATCTATATCCTAAAATCACCAGACTGAGCTGGACCACTTCACTTTGATAAGATCTTCACAAACACCTTAGATAACAACTTAACAAGTTGATTATTAATAAACAACATTAGTGATCACTTACCAGTGTTCACAGTCCATGACTGTAACTTCAAAAAAACTCTATCAAGACAACAGACAGCAGCACAGACGTGTGAGGACAGATGATGCCTTGAATAAACTTAAAGTAGACTTGATGACATATGAATGGGAATTAATATATAAAGAAAGTGATTAGGATAAAGCATATGATGAATTTTTAAGAATATGATAGAGATTGTCCAGTTTAGGAATGTAGGAGAAAAAACAGACACCGAGATGATCAGTGCATGACAAAAGGATTACAAAATGCATGTAAAAAGAAAAACACATTATATAGAGAAATTAATGAAACACAGAGCGACAGAAGCAGAAAATAAATATAAGAAATATAAAAACAAGTTAACTAGTATTATGAGAATATATAAAAAGGAATATTAGTAGAAATTAGAAGGATGTGGTAAATAAATGTAAGTTACTTTGCTAAGGTTGGATCAAACCTTGCAGGAAAAACACAGGAAACACATATTAATAGAGAGGAATACTAGTTCAATGTACCTTAACCCCATGGAAGAGAAAGATATCACTGACATAGTTAATAAATGCAAAAACAAAACATCCACTGATTGCGATGATATTGACATGAAGACTGTAAAATGGGTAATTGAGGGCAACAACAACAAAGAGCTATTGTATAATTTATGGTGTAAAATTATGGAATAATTCAAGTGTGGAGTTAAAGCAAAGCCAAACATAACCCATTTCAAAAGGAAATATAAGGAGGTCATTTTTACAAGGTACGGGAACATGGATGGGTGAAGAATAAGAGTGTGTAAATGTGTGTATGTGATTTTGGATTTGTGTGCATATATTTAGGTGTGGGTGTATATTTACATGCACGTGTGTGTGTGTGTGTGTGTGTGTGTGTGTGTGTGTGTGTGTGTGCATGCGTGTGTGCAGT
>OMNW01001944.1:4470-18718 GCA_900303245.1 Selene dorsalis | reverse complement strand
CCGGGACCGGGACCGGCATCGGAACCGGGACCGGGACCAGGACCAGATCCGGGATCCGGATTCCAGACAGGGACCAGAACAGGGACCGGGAACTGATATGTTCCGACGCTTCTGACGCCATCTGCTGTATTTGACTTTACATGGCTTTGAACTCTGGCTAATTTCCTTTCAAAGACTTGAAAAGTGACATAAATCAAATAGTCTAGCTACACACTAATCCAAAATGGCGCCCATGAAAAAGTCCTCACTTCACTAGTCGTGTGTTTTAATGCTGATTGTTTCACTTGATTATTTCTTAAAGAATCTGAGGTGGGACATTGAATCATCAGGTCATCTAGTGGGGAAAGTTACAAGTACTTCTCTCTAAGTGTAGCAGAAAGGGTGGTCCTCACTCCATCTGCACACTTACCTGGAGCTCACTATGAGCCCATACAGGAATGTGTGTGTGTGTTTGTGTGTGTGTGTGTGTGTGTGTGTGTTATGTATAGTTACTTACATTGTGTTAAATCAACTCAACAAAGCGACCTGCTCTGATTCAAATACACGACCTTCTAACGTGATAAACCTGTGGTTAATCTGATGGAGGTGGAAGAAGAGATGGCTGCAGTCTCCATGTTGAAAGAAATTAAAGAAATGATTCCCCCTGGGATTCAGCCATTTAAGCGTAAAAGCACTTCAATTTTTCATGGCTCCAGACAATTGCAGTCTCCCACTGTAGGATCCAGACACTGGATATGTGGTGGTCAATAGTCTTGCTGTGCAAAGTACCTGGTAGTGCTTCTGACCTGTGGTTTCGCAAAATATAGGTTAATCAAAATGGTCTTTTAAATTTCAGTACATTCTGTAAAAATGCAAACGAGTATGCTTAAAGAAATAGTTCAACATTTTGAGAAGAAGGCTTACTTGTTGTCTAGCTGAGAAGATTGATTTTGACGTATAGCTGGATCAGTTTTTGTTTTATTTTGTAGAAAGTTTAGCTTTTGACTTTGTGTTCAAATGCAGCTTAGTGCCATTCACCTGAGGAAGGGCACCAAATAATCTCTGCCACAAATTCAAGCATGTTCTTTGACAAACTGCAGTGTCACATTTTTGTAAGGACTATTTGGTGGGTCTTTACGCAATTAATGTGGTTGCAAAACATCAAGAAAAAAAAGAAATATAATTACTCTCTGTTTAGGTTAGAGTTTTAAATCACAGGGGGTTGCAAATTTCAAACATATTTTTTTGCTCACATCTTAATTTCCCTTTGTCTTTATCCCTGCTACAGAGTAGTCTTGATGGCTGTGATAATCTATTAGGGGGAATTGACTTCATGTTGAGTCAATGGCATGAGTGCCCTGGGACCTGCAAATGGCTCTGATAATGACATTTTAGGAGAAATGTTATTGTATGTTCTGACACTAAACACAATGGGCCCCTTTTTATTCATTTTTTCTTCTTTTCTTATTTTTTTGGTGATGAAATGTTTGACAAAAAATGTTCTGTATAAATGAACAACTGGATTCTCATTGGTGTGGTTGTTTTTTTCAAAGCTATGTATTTTGTTTTAACACATCTTATACTGATGTCTGACGAATGTTTTCAAAAAAATATATGGTAATGCAAATTTTTGGGTGTTTTTGTTTGTGCCTCTTATTCAACCTTTCATGTGTAAATTTATAATAGTTCTTATTACTTGACAGCAAAAGGAAAACTGAGGCCCTGTTCAGACCTTGCATTAACATTCGTCTTGTGTGATCAGCTCACACATGAATGGCTCTAAGTTCATTAATTTACAGCCGGTATTAAAATGCATCTCCACATACATCTCAAGTGATCACTTCTCTGCTCTGTATGCAAATAAACATGTACATAATTTGTGTTTGCAAAGACCAAATGCGTTGTTGTCTTTAGCCAGCTTGACTATGACAGATGAGCCCATTGTCAATGCGACTGTGTGTTTATTAGAGACAGTGGGGAGGAGGGGCTCAGTGAATCGATGCACTGCAGCTCTCCAATGAAATAAGGTTTAAGCCATTTGAAACTGTGAAGAAAAGAAGTAAAAAAGAAAATGGAAATCAATATGTGCCTTTCAAGGTTGACATTGCGGCAGCCACAAGTAAATCACGGCATGAGAAACTCTGTGAAAAATGTAAAACTGCTGCATTTTTGGTTTGTTATGAAACTGTGGCAGAGGATTTTAATTGACTTACATTCACACCACATGTGGCCCAGATCACCTCCAAACCTGGTGATTGGATCTCAAATGTGTCCTCTGTGTGTCCGGGCCGCATTCACACATGCACTCAGAGCTGTCCACCAGAGATGCGAGTTAATGCCAGGTGTGAACAATGGGGAGTTACCAGGTAGTATATGATGCTGAACGCCCTGGATTTAGAGACAACAATGATCTACAGCCAAGCTAGTGCTGTGTAAACCTGGAGGCCTTTTGCACACTGATGTTTTTAGCTAAAGATCAGAATGCTAACATACTAACAATGACAATGTTATAATAACATAACCATGTTCATTGTATCAGCTCAGTGTGTTAGCATGCTAACATCTGATTATTACCACTAAACACAAGTGCAGGTGAAGCTAATGGGTTTTGCAGGTGTTTGGTCTCAAACCAAAGTACATGACTAATATAAAATAGAAATAAAAATGTATTTTTATGTTTGGGCACATGTATATTCATTTAGATATATTATGTATTTTAATAATTTCTCCCCAGTTTGCCTCTTATACACAAGGAAAGTAATGGCTTTATTTCAAGTTCCTTGCTGAAGAGAACAAAGATCAATTTCTAAATCCAGCTTCCCTATGTTAGGTGTGCTTTGTATTGTTCAATTTCCAGTGTACGGTTTTATTTGAAATCCCTCTGCCTGTCTTGTTCTTATCTGGACTTGCTCTCAGTGTATTTCACTTAAGACACCAAATGAAAACTGACTCATTTTATTGCTCATTTGACACTCTTTGAAACATTATGTCTGTCAGAAAATCCTTGTTTCCAATTTCCTGAATGAAAAATCCAATACAAAACATGTTATCATTTTTTATTGTGTTTTATGATCTCTGTAAACCGTTTCATAGCTTGGGAGTGCTGGATATTATAAAAGCCAGCTTGATTAATTAGATGAGATTAGTCTTTGATTAAAAAGGGTTTGATAGCATTTTAATAGGCTTGGTTTCAGTTGGATTACAGGGTGAGCAGCCTCAGGCATAATACCATAACTCACTGCTCCTGATGGATATGCTGTCACTCAAAAGTCTGTGTGTGTGTGTGTGTGTGTGTGTGTGTGTGTACGTGTGTGCATGCTTTTTTCCTCTGTGGATGGCTGTAATGTGTGTGTGCATGTTTCTCTGTGATCATGTACATGCTTCCATCTGTGTGTGTGTGTCATTCATAAACCAATCACTACAATACAGTCTGGCCTTGCTTTCATCTTCGTTAACAGCATGCACAGCAATCATTACCTTTTACAACACATTATCAGAGCAGAAGTCTTCCGTCCCTTTTTCTTTTCCCACCCTGTATTTTTCATCTCTCTTGTGCATTTCTCTCCTCTCAGCATTGGTGTTGTTCTGAGTAAGGTGAAGTTCCCAGTGGAGTCATGTCTAGTCAGACAAAGGCATAAAACATAGCCGAAGTCAGAAATACAAGATATAAAACATCTCCCTCAGACCATTTTAAATCCAGCTCCAATATATTTTTTCCACATTTTATAAACTGTGCAGCGGTTTTGATCAGGCCGTGGTGACTGTTGTGTTTTCTTGGCAAGCGGGGTTTAAAATCATCAGAATACATTCACATGTGTGACTTTAAGATCGTCCTTGGTCTGTGGTAAAAACCAGTTGACTGTGACAATGCACATATACTGTATATTTTTTCACTTATAATGTTTCAATCAAAAGATTTTGCTTTTGTATATATTTATTTCTAGGTTCAACAGAATTGAAATCTGTCAGCAACATTGCATTGCACAGAGTTGTGGCCCTCTGGGTATGATAAGAAAAAGTAATTTATGTTTATTTTGTGAATGTATCTGCCTATATTTTTTCTGAGGTATAATTTTAATTTCTTTGTATCTGCTTTTCCCTGGTGGAGTGTTAACATCCACACTGTGGTTGCATTTTTATAAGTTTTTTTTTTCCTTCCTTTAAAAAATCGTTGCTGTCATGTCCCTCCAAACAGTTGTGTCTTTCTCCCCTTGTGCTGGTTTTGTAGGAGGGTCCCTATGTGATGCTAAAGAAGAACTGGGAGCTCTATGAGGGCAACGACCAGTACGAGGGATACTGTGTGGACTTGGCTTCGGAGATCGCCAAACACATCGGAATCAAATACAAGATCTCCATCGTGCCAGATGGCAAATATGGAGCCAGAGACCCAGAGACAAAGATATGGAACGGCATGGTCGGAGAGCTTGTGTATGGGGTAAGTTTGGATAGAAAACATCTGAAATTTATTGATGTCTTCAGTCACTTTTATGATGAATTATTTCATCATGTAGTCTATTTAATGTCACACGTATCTCTGATCATAAGATGTGATGTCTTCAAATTGCTTTCAATTCCAATTCAGTTCAACATTATAATACGCATCACCAACACGATAACGTATCTTGCAGACATTTTTAGTGTATGAAACAAGACTGAGGTTAAGAAATTTAGTTCATAGAAAAAACAAGAGAAGAATTGAAGTAGTTGGTGCTAAGACATCAGTCAGCTGAATGCTTCCCCCAACCAGTCAAAGTAATAGCACCGCAAAAAAAAGCTACGTTTTAAACCAAGGTTATAGATTATTTGATTATCACGATAGTGTTGAATTAATTTTCTGTCATTTGTCTTGATTGATGAGTAATAATAATAATTTAGATAAATGAAATGACCTAGCTACCCTCTGTCACATGATCCATGTAGACATTCCCTGATGTTCCCCTGAGTACTTTATATTTATAGATTTGGCCACAATATAATACATCTCTGGCTGCAACACTGCTTCCATATTGTAAGCTTCATAGAGGTCATATGTAGGCTACTTCGGTGCCATCACATCGCTCGTCTCAATGCAAACTTTATCAGCATGCACAAAACAATGTCAGTCGTCACTTTGCGGAAGAGTGAAAGGGGAGACGTTGCTGCAGAACAGGGGCAGAATTAATTAGCCTCCAGAATCCATGTAGTGGAAGGTGACACAGCAGAACGGCTGCATTGACTAATCAGGTCTGATTTGTTCCCAACACTTGCCGTCCTTTCTGACGACTCCTCTGCCACATCGAGAAGATTTCAGCGCTTTGTCCCTTGTCTCTTCAGAGTTATTTTTTCTATCTTTATGCCCGTTACTTTATGTTTGTCTGTGTGGCTTTCATCTCCTTTTCTTTCATGTTGTGTACTTTTGTCTCCTGCTGTCTAGCTCTATTTTATTTCATCTGTTTCTGTTGTGCATTGTATGTTTTTTTATATACTGTATATATCCCTCTGACTTCTCCTCCTTGGTTTTCTTTTTCATATCACTTCTGATTTCCTTGTCTTCCTTTTGCTGTTTATTCTCCTTTCATCCTAACGTCTCCACTCCTTGTAGAGAGGTGGGTTATTTGATATGCCGTTATTGTCGCCTCTTTTTCCGTTAAGACTGCAGATGCTGTTTAGACACACTTAGCCTCTTAGAAACAGATACTCAGTGTGCTGAATGAATGATGTTTTTGACTCTTACAGATTTTGCGTGTGTGTGTGGGTGGGGTGAGCACACATGCAGATGTATATGAGACTTTGCTGACTAATTTATATTCTGGCAGTGTCACTTTCATGCCTATGTATGAATTACTTCTCTGTCATTCTACTAGTTTTCCCTGCAGCTCTTCTCCCTCTCTCAACCTTTCAATCTCCCCTTCTTCTCTCACTCACAGCACCGATTCCCCTTCTTTGCCTCCCTTATTTCCTTCATTCCCTTCCCTCCATTGTTCCTGCTTTAAATACACTGATCCTACACTTCTACTCGTCTGCTATACCTGGCCCTTATTTCAGTTTCTCTTTCTCTTTCCTATTTACGTTCTCCCCCTTATGGTAGCAGGGTTCACAGACAGTTCCTTCTCACCTCTTTTATATGTAGCTGCAGCAAATCACATGCAGTGCCACGTAAACTAAACAAAACACCACCCCCCACTTCTTTTTCTTTCTTTTTTTTGCAGAAAGCAGAAATTGCTGTGGCCCCATTGACCATCACTCTGGTGAGAGAAGAAGTGATCGACTTCTCAAAGCCCTTCATGTCTCTGGGTATCTCCATCATGATCAAGAAGCCACAGAAATCTAAACCAGGTGTTTTCTCTTTCCTGGACCCACTGGCCTACGAGATCTGGATGTGCATAGTGTTCGCTTACATTGGAGTCAGCGTTGTGCTGTTTTTGGTGAGTGGTTTTTAAACATAGTAGTGAGAGGATGAGCTTGGTTGGTGGACTGTAACCATTGGAAGACTTATTAAAGACTCAGGTTGAGGGATGAAAGCGTAGCGTTTTTTTTTGGCTTCCAGGGAAAAATAATTCAGAGTTGGTGAGCTACAGCATCTGATCCAAATAGATCACACATTCTGTTAGTTGACAGAGATCGAGGAGATTAAACGACTTCTTTGCAAAGCAGGTTTTATTGGTATATGCCCTCTTATGAAGACATAATAACCTGGAGTGATCATGCATATTGATGCTTTTGAGAAGAATACACTGTCTGGATGTTTTACAGATTATTAAAACCCTTCAATCAGTCAATGCATTTAATCATTTTTCAAGGATGGTGACATTGCCTTTATGCCCTCAGCTTCAATGGCTTTTAAAGTGTTTAAGAAAGCTTTTGTCCCGGAAATCATTAGCTACTTAAAGATGTCCAGTCCGCACAGAAATAACACACAGATAGCTCGGTATGCAAGCTTTGCAAATATTTAATGAAAGATTTAGGAAGTGCAAGTTCACATGGTCGAGATGACATTGGCATAAATCCTCTGACACCAAAGTGTCTGCATATTCAAGGAGGCATCTTTCTCTTCCACTACCATCACCAGAAATTAATTCTGTCTGGTTCTGTTTGCATTGTTTAACATTTATATAAGACCTTATGCATTTTTATTAGTTATTTTGATGTACCCACGCAGCCTGTCCTCCTTAACAGAGATTAACGATCTCCATTTTTCTATTCTTTTATTTACCTCCCAGGTGAGCCGCTTCAGTCCATATGAGTGGCACGCAGAGGAGCCAGAGGAGGGTGCCACAGAGCAGGGCCCCACTGACCAGCCACCCAACGAGTTTGGCATCTTCAACTCCCTCTGGTTCTCTCTGGGAGCTTTCATGCAACAGGGCTGCGACATCTCACCACGGTAAGTGAGGTGAAGTGCAGTGTGTGAGACAAACAGAGAACATTTATGAATGCATGAGTCAGACAGAATGAAAGTATTTGAGTCAGTAGGCAGGGTGTGTTCGTAAGAGAGTGTGTGTGGGCTGTGAATAGTGCATCTGTGTGTCTAACTGCCGACAATGTTAGAGTGCTGTAGTATTAGGCTTTGGTGATTCAGGCTGTTGACAATGTGAATCACCTCTCTTAGCACTTTTCTGGCTTTCTGAACTGGACTGATACGCCAGAACACCGTGTGCTACAGAGGCTTAAGATGTGCTAGAAACACGCAAACACACACACAACAGTGAGAAGAAACCACCTGCATGCAGTCCAGCGGTACATATGGGTGTGCAATGGTGGGAGATTTAGCGGGTTTTCTAGGTGTGTATGAATTTTTAATGCACCAACGCAGAGGCCGAGTCCAGCAGTATTTTTAGAATATTTATAAGAATATGGCATTTTATTATTGATAACCTGAGAATGCAGTTTAGTGAAATATTCATGGCCGTCATCCTCAAGACCTTTAGGGAGCAAATCTAAGGAGAGAAGGAGTAGTTGGGAGTAAGTCCGTCCAAAACAAATGCCAGAAAAGAGTGATAGGCGATGAGCTGAATAAAGAGGGAAAAGTTCAAGCCACTGAGCTTGAGAGAATAATTAGAGCTGGTTGCAAATATGTGAATTGGCACTTGTCACTTCTTCATAGAGATGGAGATGAAGCAGTCAGTGGTGCATATTCACTGAGCCAATCCCCCGGAGAATCCAGAGATTAATATCTGGAGCGTATCTGGAGATTTTCTGATATAACATCTTACAGAGCTGTGATCGGAGCATGTCCAGTCCAGATTCTGGGATATTTTTCACAGTGATTGTGTTGTACGAGATGGAAAAAGATGAATCATTACAAATTCAGACTGACTTTTAATATCCAGAGTTTTTTGATTCACCAACATGATATGTAATCAGGTAGAAGAAGTGAGAAGGTGTCAGTTTTGACCTGAATGAAGGCACTGGTTCATCACGTTGTAATTTAAACACTGTATAGACATAAACTTCATACGTTCTTTAACCTTCTGTTGCTGATCTCAAATGTTTCCACTGCATAACCATCAGCACCTAATGTTTGAGAAAGTAACCAAACTTATAGATTAGCTGCCCAAACTTTGTTTTCTTCCTCTTCCTCTTTAGCTCCTCTGCCTTTCTCCTGTGCTCTTTCATCCATCTCGTTCACTCCCTCTTCTCCCCCCTCTCCGACACCTGTCGACTCCCACTCCTTCCCACTTTACTGTGACTGACAGGCCAATTCTAGACCCCAACACTCAAGGTGGAAAACACCCACAGCACCTGCACACAGCCACACTCACACAAACACATAAATACTCAGATGCTTCACACACTTGCACACACATATGCAGAGTAAAACACCCAGTGTGCAGTATCATAACATCCCAACACACACATGCAGACCTTTCAGTCACTTGCACACCCTGATACAGACGTGTGTGCATAAGTAGCATACAGCTGTCATAGCGACAATGTGATACTTAACACAAATCCAGTGTTCGTGTAAATCACCTTGCCCTGTCACTTCCAATACAGCACAACTCCTCTGTTGGTCAGGATTATTCAGTCAAAATGCCAGATTATATTCATACAAGGGGAAATCTGTCACTTACACGCCCTTTCTTCCTCTTGTTCTTTCTGCTTTGTTCGGCCCTTTCACAGGTTTCAATCTAAACTTAGGTCTCATCTCAAAAACAAATAATTTGTTGATTCAAAGACTGGCACAGGAACTATATTCAGTGGTTGGGCCCTGTTTCCATGATAATCTGGGAGTATACTGATGAAAATATTTATTTGAATACGCAACCCCCCTGGTGTGTGCAGAGCAGTGCCGTAGAGGTACGTAGCATTTAACTGTCATATAGAGACACAGAGACAAACATAATCTAAATGACTTCTTCACAGTAAGTTGGGGGAGGTCGTGGTGGAGGAGTGAGAGAGCAGTAGATGATGATGGCTAACAAGAAAGTGACTACAGTGGCTGCAACTTAAAAAAAAAACATTTGCAAGACATGCAAATACACAAATCTGCTACAACCTCACTGTTTCCCATTGTCCTTTGTCAGTTCGTCTGTGTTACATGCCCGTGTTCCTGCATTCGGCCCTTGTTTTCATGGTCTTTTTCACCCCATGATTTAATAAATCCTTTTTGTCTTTGTCTGCATACTGGGTCCAGCTCAGAACTTACACCTTGACAACTACTGGGAATTGAACAACAAGTCAGGTTCATCACTTCTTTGCGTTTCCACTCTCCAGTGCTCCCTGGAAACATTTCAGTTGTGTGATCATTTGCAACTGAGCGTTGTCAAACTGATGAAGATGCTTTCTAAATCTGCAGCACATTCGTAGCATGTGGTTGTGTTTCCTTGTGTGGCGGTGGTGGCACCATAGGTAAAGGGGTTCAGTCTGTTTGGAATCAACTATTTCACACAGCATGTTATGTGGCGATGTCTTAAAGCTAGAGTGTTGAAAGAGAGTGGTGAAAGAGTAGTGCAGACTTGGACAGCCTCTCCCTAAGGATCAGTCTTGGTGTTGCATTCAGCTGTACATATGAAAAGTGACGAGTGACTTAATCAGCAGTTTGTTTTAAGTGCACTGAGACTCTTACGACTATGCAGGATACAATTAGTTGTATAGCGTCACCAGAGGTCATTGTCATCATTGCTAATCATCCAGGTCAGCTCAAGCTCCCTGCCTGCGACACTTGTCACTGCCTCCGAATGGTTTTGAGGCAAACACAAACAAAACACAAATGAAGTGCTGCTACACTCATTAAACTGTCTGCTCTTTGCCACACATCCCCAGCACGCCCATAGTCTTATTTAATCTGTCATACTTCTACTGCTAAACTATTCACCGCTGCATCATCACCATCACCATCATCACCACCATCATCATTCTGCTTAGGTATAGCATTTAATCAGTCTCACCTCCGCCCCAGCATCCACCTGTAGCCACTGATTGTGGTGAAGGAGTCTGAGGGAAGGAAAAATTGTAATCATCGCTCCCTGGGCTACATTCATGCTGCAGGTAGTGATGAGCTTTGACGAACTTGCTCGGACATCAAACACACACACTTACATAAAAACCGTTCCTCATAAACTAAACTGACTGACTGAAATGCCAAAGTAATGACACAATTTATAATTACACACGAAGAGGCAGAAAATTCAAGAGGTCATGTTCAAAGAGTTAAATTAACTTGTTCATTAGATTAATTGATGAAGAAATTAAATAAGGCTGCAGACCAGGCTTCCTGCCATAAAAACCCTGTGATGGATGAGCCTCCACTGTAACACTATGCTCAATAGAAACACTAGATCATGTCCTTAGAAAGGGAGACATGTCATGCATATCATCATGTCACATCATCTTTTTCTTTCCCTTCTGTACATTTCCTTTAATCTCCCGTGCCTTTTTTCACCTTTGCAGGCAGGCAAAGTCATAATAACGACTTCACTGAGAGCAGAAATGTACTGTAGCTCCAACAAAGACAAAGCTATTATCAAATCAAACCTATCCCCGCTGCCCAGGCAGGTCCCTTGAGTTTCTGTCTGAACCCACTGAAATAACCAATGTTTCACATTTTATTTCATATTAAGAAAAAAAAAGAAAAGAAAAGAAAGAAATATATTCACATATTAACTTTCTCTCTATTATCTGCATAGCAACGTCTCCAAACACACAACACATCCAGATGATTACTGATTAAGGAGAATACATAGTTTAATCTTACATGGGAAAATCTGGGCTGTTGGAGCCTTGAATTAAATGGGTTGGTACATTAGATGCACCACTGACCTGATGTCATATGAATCATATGAGTTTGAATACCATGAAAGTACAAATGAGCTTCTATTCATTCTTTATTCTACAGTCATCCTGTGACCTGCTGATTTAAGTGGTGTTAAATAAGATGTAAATATTGTTAATACCCACTACACCTGCTGGTCTGAAAACACTCCTTTGCTCTGCTGTAACTGCTGCAGTATTAAGGTTGACTTTTGAAGTGCAGGTGGGAATAAATAGAAAAGCCAGCCTCTATAGAAAGAGAACTTCTTGTCTATTATATATGTGGACTTCTGAAAGTGTCTGTCTGTGTATTCTTTACAGTCTGTCTGATTGGCTATTTATGTTGTATTTGTGTTTTTGTGCATCCTCTTCTTGTATTATATGTCATCTCAGTCTGTCTAACCTTCATGAGCATCTGTTGGCTAACTGGACCATATGTTTAGATTTGGGTTGTTTGACTTTATACACTGTGTATATGTGCGTGTGAAGATGTGTGTGTTGAGCTTCCATTGTGGGGCCATTTATATTCAGTGTGGGTCCCTCTCTCCTTGCTGCAGTCATCTCTGCAGTCTGGGAGACACAGTGTAACACACACTCAAACTGAACTCTCTATCTATCTATCTGTCTGTCTGTCTGTCTGTCTATGTATCTATCTATCTATCATCCGTCTGTCCTTCCGTCCATCCATCCATCCGTCCATCCATCTGTCCGTTTCGTGAATTAAACACTTCTTTCTCTAAGATGCATACATGCTCTGCCTTGTAGACACATGAACTTGTGTTTCCTTCACCTTTCCAATCAAGCAGAAGGTACTGGCAGGCAGGCAGACATGAGCACATTCACACACACTCATACACATTGTCAGAATGACCTTGAGGTTGCATTTGCACCACCCACCTGTCATCTTTCAGGCCCAGGCTAATGGGACCCTAATATCAGTGATTGGCCCAGTAGCTGCACGAAAGGGAGGAAAGTGATGGACAGTTGGGTGATGGGGCTGGAATTTCAAAAAAGTGGAAATAAATAAATTGCAAAATAAGTGACAGGTTGTACATTGAGAGGGACCAAGAGCAAGTGCAGGAGAGAGGGGCAGATAGATAAAGTGATCACCAGGGAACATCCCAGAGGGATTGGATCTGTCTCTGTCAATAAACATCTGAAATTACAGCTCTCTTCTCTAGTGTGTGTGTGTGTGTCTGTGTGTGTGGGCATCCCTGTGCATGCTTGTGTGTGTGTGTGTGTGTGCATGTGTGCGTGAGCACTTGTGTATGCTTGTGAGTGTCATGTGTAAGTATTGAGTAAATAGCTGTGGGTGTGTTAAATAGTTAATGGTAGCAACAGATCCAGCTAATGGCATGACTAACTAACTACAGTGGAGCACTGAGGTTTACTCGCTAATTAATGATTACTCTCAAGGTCACTAAGTAAAATCCAGTCAACCCAGTCCTTACAAAGTCTTTATGATACGGTAAATCTTATTAATAATCTTCTCACTGTTGTACTCATGCTGCATGTCTGTCATTTTCTGCTTCACCTTCATGATCCCACTTATTGTTTTATTTTATTACGCCTTTAATCTTTAATCTGTTAATCTGATTTGCTTTCATGTGTGTCTGTTTGCCTTCATGCCCTTTGTTCTGCCTCAATCTACCGCAGAGTCTCTCTGGCTGTTTCAATCAATCAGTCAATTTACTTTCTTTCACACCTGTCGTCCATGTAAGAGAATGATAAAAGAGGTAAAAGATTAGGAGGAGAACCAGAAGAAACTTTCTCAGTGTCCCTCTGATCCTCTATTGTGTCCCAATCAAACATTCATGCTCTGATTTCCCAAAGCATCAGACACACTAGTAAGTGACAAACTCAGCATTTATTAATATATCTATAATCTTCACTTGATAAACCATGACTTGTTTGCTCCCCAATCGCAGAACAGCAGAAAGTGTTGCATTTCCCCTGTCAGCAGGCCTTAACAAACATGGAAATGAGTTTTTAACAAGCTCATGATTTGCATAATCAAATGGAACGCATGCCACCCGTGATGACTGGTGTGTCCGAAATAGTTTGAAAATATGATTTCATCATTTTTCTTGGAGGCAAGGCAAGTTTATTTATGTTGTTCCATCCATTCAAGCACATGGAAATTCAAAGTGGTTTACTGAGGCATAGAAATACATTAAAAATAGACATTAAGAAGACATTAAAATTGCATTTAAAAGACAATAAACCAAGAAACAAAAGCACTTAAATGACAATAAAAACAGAACCAAAAGCAATGAATAGAAATACATTAAAAGAAGCTATTCAGAAGACATTAAAATTGTATTTAAAAGACAAAAGAACTGAAAGTAATATATCTAAATAAGACAACAGGAAGATATTAAAATTGTATTGATTAACAACAAAATCAGAAGAAACAAAAATACAGAAACAGGCAAATGACATATCTAGGTAATTGTAATGCCACAGCAAACAATAACATTTTAAGCCCTGATTTAACTGAGCTGATGGTTGTAGCAAAACTTAGATAACATAACAGAAAAGGTATTGCAGGTATTTGGTTGTTAACTAAAATGTTGCACAATTTAAAAGTTTCAATGGAAAGGTCCTTCAAATGAACTGACTTAATGCTAAGTAGACTCTCTTCGTCCATGCACTCGTAACAACACAGAGACACTTTCCAGTCTGACAGACAAATACTTTTATGTGATGACAAGGCCATGGTTAAGGTTTTTTGTTTTGTTAGGTTACAGCGATGAATATGTGGTAAAGGTTGGGGAAGGATTGTGGTCACGCTGTAAATGACAGACAACACTGATGGCTGTTTGAAGACATGGGGCAAACATGGCTCTCCCACATATATAGACGTCTCATGTCTCGTTGATTCTTCCATGCATCTGACCCCCTCCCCCTCCACTCAGACTCTGTCTTTCTACAATAACATGATTGTAACGTCTCCTCTGCACATACAATCACTACAGCCACCAGAGGACTTTGTTAGTTGAACAGAAACATATGTTTTGGGGCTCTTGGTTTATCAGCT
>OMNW01001939.1:4915-27137 GCA_900303245.1 Selene dorsalis | reverse complement strand
ACTAAAGAAGGAATCTGCTACATGTCACAGTAACACATTGTTTTCTCTTCTGGACGATTGTAAGGAAGAATTAGTCTCAGAGGCTTGGCATCTTGTGTTTCATCTGTCTTCGTTTACTTCTCATGTGACCTAATTCAAATGGATGAGAATGTCTCTTACAAATTCATACAGCTTGATTACCGCAAAGATGTTTGAAGCACACCATAGATGGATCAGTGCATCTGAAACTACATTTTATACATGATCAGGACAGGTTTGTCATTGAAAACCGAGAGGTATTTTCCTAAGTACAGATCTCTGCACATCTTCAGCCTTTGATGTTATTGTTGTGCCTCATTAGAAAGTTCAAAACGGCACATAATGTTTTTTTCTTTATTTTTGACATAGTTCTGACACTTTTCTTCAGAAATACCCCTTGATTTGAGCTGGTATGACTGCTGCCACTGCTTAGTTTTAGTTGCAAGTGATTCTCAGAAAACATCTCTCTAAGGATGACTCATAAATGTCTCACCCCCCCAGATTGGTGATCAAATATGTTTGTTAATGCAGTCATTAGTATGCTTCAGAGGTTGCTGCTTATGCAACATACTTGTCAGCACATCAATAGCCATGTAATCTGATTTTTGAATATGTTTTTTAAAACATTTACATTTTATTCCCCACAGTTTTCATCCTGACTTGAAACTATCGGCAGTGCAGGTTCTGTCGCTAAAGGCGATGCACCTTCCTGCTGCGCTGCAGGACTGCATCCAGACCATCGTCATGGCGGCAGGACACAGTTCTGTGACCTCTGCACTCTCCAGGCTCGGCCTCTACTTGCTGATTGACAGATTGGCACTCCCTCATATCCCCACCCACAGCAGCAGAGACACCCTGCGCTCCCTTACTTGGCAGGCAGCAATGACCAGGTACTTTGCACACAAATCTAAAGATTCATGTGCAGTAATTTCACATGCTAATAACCAAGTCAGTAAATATGTCTTGTTAAGGTTTATGAATTAAGAGAATAATGGGAGGGTTTTATAGCTGCCATTATTATCACTGCTGTGGTAGGACAAAACACTACTTGCTGTGAACCAAATGTTTTCCATGGCTCAGTGAGCACAGTATGACTCCATCTTTTGCCTCATTTTGGAAAATTGGCATGTATCAAAGGTGTTAAATTCCTTTTCTGTTTACTGTGCACTCTAATAACGATTAAAGTGTGATTAATCATTATTTCATTTTGCACCTATGATTGATCTGTATATTTCTCAAGTTTCTAACCACCAAACAATAAAAAATATAGTTTTTCTTTATTAAACTATTACAATTATTGGTTATAAAATGATCTGTTTTTCTCAAAGTGCTCTAATCCTAAAGCTTAACCTCAACATTTTAAATGAATGATGATATCTATTACTTATGTAATATTTCAAAAAAAGGGCAAGCCTCCATAAAAGAACTTAATTATTTCCATTTATTCTATGAGTTTATCACCATCCTCTCTCAGTGTAAAGGTTTATCATATCTATTGCCATATATTGTACTGTATACTTGTAGGTATGTCTGTCTCTTCTATAATTTCCACTATGCATTGATGTTTGACAATAGAATAAGAAAAAACAAAGAAGAAACTTTGGGAAAGATTAGTGGATAATATCTTTGCATCTTTTTCAGTGCACTTCAGAATATGTTATTGTACGTTCTTTTCCGACCCCTTTCTCTCCCTCTTGTTGACATGGTCTTTGTCTCTTCATCCCTGCAGGTTTCTTCAGGTGCGTCCAGCCTGTGTTGAGGATGAGAGGTTGCTGGTGGGCATTGTTGCATTTTTGAATGCCTACTTCAGACAGATGCACACCGAGTTTGCATCTGGCCCAGAGGACAAGGACCTGCGCTGGATACTGGAGCTGCTTCTCAACAAGGTACAGACAATTTACGCTCTCTGGACAGGCCTGAGAGGAAAACCCCATAGAGTAGTGCTGTATTTTTTATTTTATTTAAAAAAATGTTTTTATGGTTGTCATTTAAAGGTATATTTGAGTTTTTTTGACACTGGCATTACATTGAATCCAGAGGTTGAAAATTTCCCAGGTAGCCAGGAGCCGTCTTATCAATTTGTATTATCTCATCATATTCATACACACTGCATTAACTTACCTTTGGTGTGTGTATTGTGTGCCTGTACAGTATGTGCGTCTGACTGTGTGTGTGTGTGCGTGCGTGTGTGCATGCGCATCACTGTTAGCCAGTAATCTGGTTAGACACTCTGTGCTCCACCACAGAGGGCTATACACCTGTAATCAAAGCTTTAATAAATCACACGCCGTCAGACAAGCCAAACATATTACTTTCTCATTACAAGAGAAAAGCAGTATCATAGCGTACCACCTCGTACCTGCGGCACAGATTATTTCCTGAGCTCTTAAAACAAAGTTGGAATCATACGTTTGCCTGAGGAGAAGAATCACCACACTGTTTTAGTGGGGAGAGCTGCTTTTAGGATTTAATCAGCATCACCTTGGCTTTCTCATTAATGCGTGTGTAAACAATAAGCCCTCCCCTGGCAGCTAAAGCAGACTCAGATTGAATGCCTGGTAGGGGTGAGCAGCTCTGCTCTGCTCTAACTTTCCTGTAATTACTGAGCTGTTTCAGGAACATCTGTCGCTCCCTACACTTGCATTAACTATCTGCTCAGCATGCACTGCTCTGTAAGAGATTCTGCATCTGAGTTTTGAAAGGAGGGCAGGAATACACTTGTCAGCTTCCTCCACATCTTCCCTCCATGGGTCAGTGTGTTTGAACTGAAGGCCTGGCAGATAACTTTTTTGTTTCACTATTTATCCGCTAAAGTCAATAACCCATCTGAACATGTGTGTATCTTCTGTGCATGCGGGCACAAGAGGATATAACAAAAGCTAATAAGACATTCATAACTCAAAACTAAGCATGCAAAATAAAGTAAGATTAAGTTAATAACAAGCAAAGAAGTTGTGAAAATGATGTCGGTCCAAAATAATTACATGGAAACAAACAAACAAGCCAATTAAAATTAGATGTCCATTTATTCCAGGAGACAGCGTCCCTCCTTAATTTGCTGCTTGTTGTGGAGACCCAGACCTCAACCCAGAGCCCAGGGGACCCAGATGAAGTGAAGAACCACATCAGCCAGAGACTGCAGCGAGAACTCACCAGCTTCTTTAATACCTTGCTCCTCCGCCTGACACACACCACTGACAGGTACCAGGGTTTCATCACTAAGTCAAACTGGGGGCAGTTGAGAAGGTCCATTGTTTTGTCTTCCATTGCAATTGAGATATTAGTTGTAAAGCTCTAAATGAAAGTTCTGTGATAAACTCACTTCTTACTTTATCATACTGCAATAGGAATTAATTTTGTTTTTATTTGCTTATCAAATATGAAGTAATGATGCAGAGGCACAGCTGACCTTCAAAGACCCTTCTTCCTCTTGCAATATACCAGGATATTTTCAGCATCAGTCTCTTTTACATTAGAAATAAATGAATAATTTCTCTATTAGTAGAATGTATTGGACTGTACTCTTAGGTGATGCTGCTCCTGTGGGGCTGGAAAATTGATTAACATCCATAGGTAAAAAGATACTGATGAGTTCTGCCACTTTATGGGAAGTGCTTATTTCACTAAATTTGTGATGGAAATGCTACGAGCTTAAACATTTACAACACAACAATGAATGTTAAACACATAAAAACTCACAAGTTTATGATAAGGAATTGGTATGTCAGTTGTCTACATTGTCTTTTCTTTTTTCCTTTTTTTCGGCCTCTTCTCGTCCCTCCTGTCCGTCGGTATTTTTCTCTCTCCTTCTCTGTCTCTCTCTCTCTTTCTCTCTGTCCTTTCCTGTCTGTCCAGGCTATGTCTGGCATTAGGAGGCCCCTTCAAGAGCCAGCTGGCAGTATGTTTGCTTCGCAGCCTGCGGGTGTCTGACGCCCCGCGTTTCTATGGCCTTCCCAGCCTAGAGAGGACACTACAGGGCATGGTCAGCCTGACTGCCCAGCCTGGCTGGAGCTCCCACTGCCCTGACCTGGAGCCTGTCTCCCTCTGCTCCAAGTATCTCAGTGGGCTATTAGAGGTATGCGCTTGCATGTGAGCATGTGTGTTTGTGTGAATGGCACACGTGTTTAACTCTGTGTCTGCATAGTGTTGTGCATATGTTCATGTCTTACATGGGCATATGCAAGCCTGTCTCATCAGAGAGGAGGATGCCTACAGAAATGAATAAAACAAAAAGGACAGTACTTTCTGAGGAATTAATTAAAATGAAGAAAAATGTGGTTGTGGGACATGAATCACAATAGGAAAAAATCTCATTGATTAGATATGCCACACTGTGAAGATGCTGATGAGATTAATCAACCTTGCCTATTCCATCTGTTCAGTTGTTCAACAGTCCATAAAACAATAGTGTAACACAGTGTAGACCAGCTTGCACAGCAGTCCTCAGCACAGAGGTGTCCAAACTTTTATTTTTGCTTGGGAATGAAGCCCCCTGTGGAATAGACTATTCTGTTTACACAATGAGCAGCATCTATTAGATGAGGAGGGGAAGCTAATTTCCTTTTCAGTCAGCATCTCCAGTAGCTGCTTCATAACAATTGGATATCTAACGTTTTCACCTTGGCCTTCTCAGCCTGATGACCCACCCCTCACCCAGAACTCCTGGCACTGTAGGGCCCTAAAGCTCAGCAGGCCTTAGGCTCCTCTCTCTTCATCTGCTCTTCAGTGCAGTCCCACATCCTGATGGCACATCAAAGCAAAATAATTAGTCTCTGCTGTATTTAGCTTTTTGGATGTAGTGAGTTGCATGACAAGTATACAGTATTCAGTAACTCAGAAGCAAGTGCTCTTTGTTCAATCAACTGACTTTGTCTTTGTTGTTCAATGGTGAGCAACATGTGATAACAACCATTCACCAAACCCAGATGATCCACATGCAGTTCTGGAAGCCAAGTTTTTGTAGAATGACGCATTTTGGATGGGAAACAATGAAACACATGATTACACTGCACTGCCCGTCATTTCAGTATTCCCAGTATAATCTGTGTCTTTTGTACAGGTGATCTCCTCATTTTATGTAGAGTGGGGAGGCAACTCCATGTCTTTCATGGGGAAAGGTGTGACAAAGAATGCTGTCATCTGCTTGCTTCACCTGTCCCATGAGATGTTGGCTGAAAACAAGGACAAGGCAAGTGTCCATGCTCAGAGTGCTGCAAGGACGCTGGTACTGGACTGACTGCATCCACACTATGTGCCGTAGACTGAAGGATTTACTCTTTAAGCAGACAATGAACAACACAATATTAAATGCTTTTGGATTGCAACCAAATTCATGTTTTCCCCTTCATTTGGTTCTGCATCAGGACTTCATTTCCCAATGGTCTTTGGGAAATGAGGCAGCTGTTGAGGAGGCTAATGCCTCTCATCTGGGATTGGCCTGGCTTATCCCACTATGGGTGGACCGAGATCAAGAGGTACAAACAATCTCTGTCTTCCGATTTAATTGAGCATAAACTCATTTGTACACTTAAATATTCCTTTTACAATACAGGACAGTATCGATGAGTTTAGGGATTTTCTATTGATTTTACAGCTTAACTTTGTAAACTCTTTCTCTCATGAAATGAAGCTTGTGGATGCTTGGCTTTTGCAACAAAACAAACCTCATAAGAGATGCATAAAAACTCTTCGACAAAAAGAAGCACATGACAGCCAGTCATACCAAACTCTCTGTCTCCAAAAATAACTCCCCACATAAGTGAGTTGAGCAGGCTCCCTTGACAAGGTAGACTCTGTCTTTGCCATCATCAATTTAAATGCTTGTCTAGCGTTATGAATAGGCACTGTAGCCAAATTCACATTTAATATTGCTATAGATAGATCTCTCATAACATTAGCAGCTTCCACCTTGTCTTGAGGTTATTGCCCTATATCCATCTCTTCTTGTTTCTCTCTCTGTCCTCAAACATCCATTTAAGTCTGTGTCTCCTCTCTCTCTCATGTCAGGTGAGGTTTGCCAGTTTGGGTTTAGGTGGAGCTCTGTCCTCGGTGCCCAGCGGTTGCCAGGCTCTGTGTGCTAGCTGTCAGAACATCAGCGGAGGTCTGTGGGGCACATTGCTCAACATCCTCCTGGATCAGCAGGAGAGCAGCATGGTCCGCAGGGAGGTAGGATGTTCGAGCTGCAACTGTGCTCTGTAATTGTCTGCACAACCTTTTTTCTTTTTTTTTTATTCCAGGCCAAAATCTAGTTCATTGAACTGTTTATTTTCACATTTGCAGTTTAGAATAACAACCCTCATCTCTGGCAAATTGTTAAAACTCAACACCCACTGTTGGCGCTTTGTCCCAGAATTACTCTTCAGTTTCAAGTGTGGTTCACACAACTATGAGACACAGTGAAAGCAAGGAATATTTCACTTTGACTGAATAAATGGTCCGAAAACGTTGTTGGCCTCTTATGTATTACCAGCCAAACACAGGCAGATGGCAGTGTTGCTGATGCAGTCGAACTTGACCCAGTGTGTGTGTGTCTCTCCTTTTTTGGTTTGTGTACCCAGGCTGCTTTTATCCTGCAGAACTTGCTGGTGATGCCCATGCCTGCCAACGCAGAGGAGGCCAAGGACTCCCACTGGCAGGTCAGCAGCTCTGCCAGCCAGTTAAAAAGCTTTTATAGACCATGAACTGTTTTCTCTCTGCTTCTCTTTCTGCTTCTGTCTCCCTCCCTCCTGTTCCTAACTCCTCTCTTATTGAGCCCTGCAGGGTTCAAACCAGGGGTGTTTCTAGATATGCGGCTCTACTGGGGTGTAGGCTTCCAGCACTCACATCCAAAATAATTAAGTTTAAACACCAACAGCATCTTAATTTTGGATGTCATTACTTGTGAGGGGAGCTGTATGTCAGAGGTGATAAAATCTTCTTATCTTTTAAAAGCAAGGCTTGCTGTTTACAAAATCTGATCTAGTTGTAAGTGCCAGAGAAATGTTTATCGAGAGAGATATTCATAGCACAAATCAGGCCACAGAGAAAAAGAAAAAACAAAACAAAACTCTGAGATCCAGCAATTGCCATGCAGGGACTTTTAGGGGAGAAAAAACAACAAAAAAACTAGGACACAAAATGTCATCCAGTAGATGTGAAATGCCAGTCATATCAATGCCACAACTAAACTTTACAGGGTGAATTTCAGTCACAAATTTGTTGTGGAAAATACAGACCAAGTGACAGAGGTTCAGGTGAAATTAACCCCTCTGTGTTAACTCCTGTTCTTATTCTTGTTATTTCTGCTTCTTCTACTCTGTTCTTATTTTAATGAAAGGTCTGTGGAAGTAATGCATCCATTTCTCTGTGCTCTCATCTCTGCATCTTTCCCATGTTCGTCCTCTCCATTTCCAGCACCCATGTGTCCATGATGAGGAGGCTGCTGTCTCTTTGGTGGGTCTTCCAGCACTGCAGGCTCTGCTCTACCACTGTCAGTACTTCCAGCATGTGGCTCTCTCTGCCTCCATTTGTTACAGAGGCAGGTACACATTCCACCTACAGCCTCTTGCGGGAGCCAACAGTGGCGCCAGTCCTCAGGACAGTGATTCACTGGGTAAGCTGTGCCTCTTGTTTTTATGTCAAAGTATCACTCTCATGATGGAGTACAGAAAGAGAGCCCACTTTACAGTTTTGATCATATGGATCTGAAAATTTACAACCACCAGTTGTATTGTTGGATTTCCTTTTTTCTCTGCTGATAAATAAAATGTTCTTTTAGTCTTTGTGTCATTTTTTGTACCTGCCCCTCTAGATTCAGAGAACTCTCTGTGGTTCTGGAGATGTGACCCGCCAGCACCGACTACCATCTCCAGCAGACCCTCCAGCTCCCTCTCTACATCCAGCACTGTGGTCAGCAAGCCACTTGTACCTTCTCATAGACGCACCAACAAATAAACAGCTACACTTAAGTCAAGTGGATTCTCACTTCTTAATGTTTTCCATTACAGATGAGAGGCTCGGGGCCACACACCCCTCAGGCTCTCTCCTCACTGAGCATCTCAGAAGACGCCCCTGCCAGCAGACTGATGGCTCAAGGTACTACAAAGAGAGTGTGTATTCGTGTGTGTGCACACGTGCATTCACAGTCATAGTAACACCGCATGGTTTAGTCTTCATACCACATAGATCTTCACATTTTCCTTTAGAGGAAGTGAGCCTCGTGGTCAGTAAAACTAAACTAAACTAAAGCTACTGCCCACGTTTGTGTGTTTGTATTTCCTTTTACATAGACAATTTAAAGAGTTTGATGTTGTTGATTATGAGGTCAGAGTATCTTCAGTCATAGACCAAGGTGTGACTCACACAGTGTCTGTGCCATTGGGAAGGCTTCTCTATTAGTTGTCTATTGATGTGTCTCACAGGCCAGAGTGACACAGACACCAGCGACTCAGTTACCTCCCACGACTCCCGACAGGGCGAGCCCTCGGCCGTGGAGCCCGTCGTCATGGTAACTCCCGACCTTCTGACGGCCCACTGTGGCCTGCTGACTAATCTGCTGGCCATCCTGCCAGATTTTACCCTCACTGCCATCCGACACAACCGGATCCTCCAAGCCTTGGCCAGGTAAAAGGCCACATGCTCAGCGCACATGAACACGATATGATACAACTAAAAACATTTCATTAATATAACAATTTCAACAGTTACTTATTACTTACTTAAATGAATAATTTAACCCCATAAATAAATACATGCATACTCTCTCCAGCAAGAGCTCATAGTTGTAACCACCTCTATCAAGTCACTTCTTCCATCACATTTCTTCTACTTCAGTCTGGTGGATATCAGGCCCATTGAGGAATGTCTGACTGAACTGAGGACACCCAACCTCCTGCCAGGAGAGAGAGAGGACATCAAGAGTCAGGTAAGGAACACTCGTACAGGCAGATCTGAAGAACTTATTTTTCCATTAACATGACACACTAATCACAAAGAACATGCTGGTACGTTTCAGTGTCAGTTTCAGTGCAGCAGTGCAAAGCTGTCTCAGGCTACCTCCAGGTTTTTAGTGTGGGTGGAATATTCAACAATCTCATTCCACTGCCGTTACAGCTAGAAAGATTAGCTTTCACTGTTTCACTTGCATGTGTATGTATGCATGCTTGCTGTCTGTATTAAGTCCTGCCAGTGTGTGTGTGTGTGTTTCTAGTTTGTGACCCTGCTTCAGTTCCTGTCCAGCTTCTCTAAGCTGTTGCAGTCCTGTGTCACGGTGAGCCAGGAGCTCCTTCCTGAACTGGACTTCCTGAAACAGCTGTTGACTACACTGGTGGCAGCGCTCATGCTGGACATCAAAGGATTAGGTCAGACTTTTTTATAATCAGTTCAGATATAAATAAAAAAATACCCTGAAAAGTTAGTATGAATAGTTTACCATATCCCATTTATATACTGTGTATATCTACACATTATCCTGTATGTATTCCAACTCTCTCTGCAGTGTGTCCCACAGTGTGATCTGTGTGAGTGTGACTTTTTGGCTGCCTCGTGTCATAAAATTTGTGACTCACTCTTTCCCCTCTTCAGATGCAGGTACCCGGGACACGGTTTGTGCATGCTGGGCAGACGCGTTTATGCTCCTGGCTACTCTGGTGAGGAGGGACAGCTCAGCAGTGTACCCATCTGTCTCTGCTGCGCTGGGGAGGCGCTGGCGGAAATTTGCAGGTACACAGATACTCAGTTTCAGTTTGTGTGTGTATGTGTTAAAGTGAGTGAGTAAACATGACAAAATGTATTATTTATTTCATTTAATTGACTCTTACCATTTGATTAATTCTAATCTTGCAATATAAATTACTTCTCACAATGATTGTTTACTCCAGTAGCATTTAGGTGTTTCACTGAATTTGAATTAGCCACTGTGCATAAAGAGTCAAGATCTTGACACATGATGAAATTGGGCTGTAAAATCATTTTTTGCTCAATTCGTAAAGGCTGATAATCATGATTAGGGTAATTATGCTGTTTGCAGCAACTCACTAAATCATCAAGATTAGCATTTTAGCTTTTGTGCCTTAATTCTGGTTCAAACAAAAGAAATTTTTATCATAATAACACATTTGTTGCATCATTACTGCGTATATTAACTTCCCTGAACAGATGCTCGGATAAGATAATTGCATCCTGTCCTTATACTACCTCTACTCCTCCCACTCATCTTCTTCTGTGATTAATGGTGGAGCAGGGAGATGTGATGAGTCCAGTAAAAGATGAATGCTGAGACTTTGTCCATGTTTTATGTCTATGTGTACATATTTACGATATCTGGGTGTTGGCATCCACATTCACATGATTTGTGTGTTCTTCACTTGTACATGCTCCCCTGGTCATGGACAAATAACCAGCTGTCAAGAGATTTAAACAATGCATTTGCCATTTTGTCTTGATGTGATTCAGCATGTACTGCTTTGTCATTCAATAAAAATGAAGCTGTTCTTACAACTTACTTTTTTTCCCCTGTGTGCCTGCAGGAACTTTGTCAGTGTGTGTGACTGAGAAGTTTGCAGAGCCTCTCCCCCACACAGTGGCTCTGCAGTTTCTCTGTACAATTTTCACAGAGGAGGCAAAGAGTCGGAGTGAAGAAGCCACGACTCCCGACTCTAAGTATGCAGCTGCTTTGTCCGACATTGTGAACGGCCCCTTGGCCAGCCAGCTGTGTGAACTGTTGCTGCAGGTACGCAGAGGTGGCACGTGATATTTACTTGTTTGCACATGGCAGAGCTGCAGTAGCTTTGATGGTATTGATGGAGTTTGTAATTATGTGCAATGGTCACTGTATCCCTCTGTTGATGCCAGAGTTTGGATAAGAGGACCTGTCAAGACCCTTTAAAGAAGCTGACAGCCAGAGCTCTGATGACTCTGCTTGCTTGCAGTCCCACAGCTCAGAACCATGCAGCCAAAGGTAATCCCCAAACCTCCGGAAAGCATTAGTCTGTCACCTGTTTTTCTATTTACTACTTTTTCTTTTATTCCTTTAAATAAAAAATGACTTGCCAGCCCTTTGTAGGTCCCTAAAAGACCCAGATAATGCTTTCTTCATGATAACCCTGTCCTGCAAGCTTCCCAAAAATACCACATATTTAGTCGAAAGAATTACTGTTATCTTCATCACATCTCCTAACCAAGTGCTCAGTTTTCCACCATCAATTAGAGGGGTTTCTTTTTGGCAATTACAGTGCATATCTCGTTGTCAATCTTGAAATAATTAACAGCATTAAATCTGTGTCATTTCATCCTATTCTGATACTCTGAATTTGTTGTGTTACAGCTGGTTTAATTGACAGCTATGTGGAGCAAATGAAGCAGACTCACTCCCAGCTGCACCTGGAGTCAGTCCGACGCGGCAAGGCTTCACACCGCAAAAAGGTGAGCAGAGACCAGCTGGAAATTTCCAGTCTCAGCTTTTTCTATGCCGCCAGTGTTTTTTTGCATCAGGTAGAATAACAATCTGTGTTCAGCATGGATGGGTTTTTGGATAAATATTATGAACATCGTCTTACTCTTCTCAAGGAGCAAATGTGTAGTTAGGGGTGTTTTTTTTTACACAGAGAATTGAACATATTGATTTTTGTGTTGTATTTTCTATATCATCAGGAAGAGGGCTATTTAAAGGAAGTCAAGCTGACTGTGGAGATCCTGCGGAGTGCTCTTTACTGCAACGATGAATGCAAAGTGAGCTTCTGTGTCTGTCTTTTAATTCCCCACTGCTAATTGTTTTTTAATGGAACCTCAGAGAACCAGTGCTGTGCCTGTAAATGAGATCCTCCTAAATGCGCATGGCCCTGCTAACATCTCAGCAAGTTTAGCTTTCTAGACCCTGTAATGGGATTACTTACAAAGCATATTAGCTGGTTTTCATTTTCTAAGTGGCTTCTCAGTCACTGGTGGTTACCTCAGACTAAATAGCTGGAGAGACTCGATGGCAGTGCTCACCGTGCTGTTATTTCTCTCCCAGCATGTTTTCTTTGCATGTTTATAAAAATATTGAGGCATTTATGTTGATTACTGCATTTGCCCTGTTGTGTAAATCAGTGTCTCTCTAATATTTTATTACTTCAACCAGCTGTGCAACTGTAATCATACATGTTTGTATGTTATCCCTCGTGTCCATGTGTTGTCTGGGATATAATGTATATATCCATTTGTATGTGTGTGTAGGGGGTGGCCACAGATGCTCGGCTAACACTGGCCCTCTATGCTCTTTGGCCTTGGTTCCTATTGGACGACCCCATCATGGAGGCAGTGCTGGAGCTGCTGTGCGTCTATACGGCCAACTGCACCACAGGTCTGTATGTGTGTGCCTGTTTGGTTTGTCTGTATGTATGTCTGTATGTCTGTGTGTTTGTGCAGGCACTGTGCCTGGCCCGTGCCAACCCATCGCCTCTGTCTGCGGTTAGCAATCTGACTGAGTCACACACACTTTGCACTAAGAGCCCCATTGTCCTCTCCAGTGACCACTGAACAACATTGTGTCTCACTGTATAAGACCAACGCCTGCTTGCCTGCCAGTCACAATGGGCACAGTGTCAGGAGCTCGGGATCAAGCTGCATGGCTGTCTCGCTGTATGTATGGCAACGGGTTTCAGGCCAGTGAGAGATGATGTGGGGAATGACAGAGCATCTCTGTGTTGCCTAAGATATTGGTATTCCATCATGCAAATGTAAGACTTGACCATGTGGAAATCAGAACAGCAAAAGACTTAGAAAAAAAGTTGTTTGACTGGGGAAAGGCGAGATTCATGCGGAGGAAACAGTGGGGTGATTTTTACTTCGATAAACAGCTCATGGTCCCTTTGATTTCTTTGTGTGTGTGTGCAAGTGCATGCATGAGTGACAGATGTAGTTGTGCAATGGAAATCAGTTTATCAGTGAAGGAAGGAAGTTTCATGTGCAATACTTACAAACGTGTGCGCGTGCATGTGCGTGTGCGTGTGCGTGTGCGTGTGCGCATGCCCCTGTTTGATTGGCACTGGTTCCTGAGAAGGTGCGTGTGCTCTGTTCTAAACTCACTCGCTTTAGACCCCCCCCATAAGCTCAAGCTGTGAAGCACCAGAAATCAGTGAAGTCGGGCACAGTATTTCCCTAAAGGTTAACTGAACAGCAGGTTGTGTTCAGGCTGCATGCAGCCAGGCTTAGTATTACACCATCCACCCTCAGGCTACCATTTCATCTCCTGAGACTGCAACGTTTCCACTGAATGTTTCATCTCCAGTCTACCTCCTTCATCCAAGGCTTTGTTTGCACAGCTAGTTCAAGTCAGATTGTTGTTTTCATCTCCATCACACATTTTTATAGATATTTTTGTAGCAGCCTCAAAACTGTCTCCCGCAGACACACAAAAAATTAAAAAAAGAAAAAGAAAACATCTCTTTCTCTTCACTTCTATGGAATGATCAGCTCCATATGATGCATGTTTTGGTAAATGACTCAGATTTGAGGCTGCAGTGGGAACGACTTTGACTCACATATTGAAGTAGATCCATCATAAAGCTTACGTCTCTTGTCAATTGCACGATACAGACGCTTTCTTGACAGGTATTGAGATAACCTCAGGCTAACATCAGCATGCGCCTGTTGCTGTATGGTACCATTTTAGGGATTAGCATAACCAACTAGCTGTCATGCTCTCCAATAAGCAACATCAATCAGTGTCAGACTATGTGATTTTTTATTTTTTTTGTGCTGCAGCAATTAGCCATGTCAGTTATACGGGTATTAATAAGGTGCCAAAAGAGAGACGGTTTATTCGCATTATTTATTTGTGTGTTATCTGTTTGTGTTTACATTTCTGAATGGCCTTGTAATAGAATAAATTGTAGCAACAGCCTGGGGCCAAATAATTTCCCTCCCTCCCAGAGTCAGAAGGTTGTCATCATCAGTCAGAGTGCTTTCATGGTGAATGAAAATTAAAAGCCAGTTAAAAGATGAAAAGAAAAAAAAGAGGTGTTTCACTCCTCTTCATCGTTTTTGTCATTTGGCTAGACAGATTTTACATCAAAACAAGCTGTGCATGAGATGTTTTGGCGTAGTGGGCAGACAACCATGCAGGTCAGGCTTTATTTTTGCAGCCACTGGTGCTGGCTGCCCACCTGGCCAGCTTAAAGATAAACAGAAGCAACCAGTTCCATCAACAAGAAGAAAAGTGTTTCACTGTGTTTGTATTTGACTTTTTTGATAGATTTTCGGATTGCTGGAGGCAGGAATACAGCGCACTGTGGAAGGGCCATAAGGATGTTTACTGTTTTCATTAATACTTCCTGAATAACTGAAGCCACTGTTTTTGTAACTGTAGCTATATTTGCTGTTTTTTCAGCCCAACCATGTCAATCAACAGGACTCATGATTGGCTGCCCTAGTGACAGGGAGCATGCTTATGGACTAGCATGTGTCCATTGGCAACTGATAGCTCTAGACTGTTAGATATCCACACATGTGTTTTGATGACTAATAAGGTGATATTAATGTAATTCCTCTCTCCCAGCATGCAGTTCTCTTTGTGGCAGCGGCCCAGGTATTCCATCAGGATCGAAAGGCTCCAGTAACTCTCTGATGCACGCTGTCATGAAGCTGGCCTCAGGGGTGGCCCCAGACAACAGCTCTGTCCAGAAGCTAGCCTTCTCTCTCTTGGCTAATCTCGCTGTGTCCCGCGACTGCAGAGGCCTCCTGCAAAAGGTTCATACTACACAATTTTGTGTATAGAATGGGCAAGACAAATGCATGACTGATAATTTGAAGAAAAGAGTACAAAAAGTGTTGTTTTAAAGAAAGATGTGAAAGTCAGAATCAGTTCCTATTCCTGAGTAAAGCAGTCGGTCAGATGACGCCCTTCAGCAGGATATTTCCTAATAGTTCTCAATCAACCGTTGATGCTGAAACTGAACAGATTTCACTTCTTTCTTTTCTGTGATTGTCAGAATAACTTTCTGCAAGCCTTCCCCTTGGTGCCAATGCCCAAGGCAGGTGGTGTTAAAGCTACATCTGTAGGTGGAGGTGGGAGCCTACTGGGCCTGTGGCTGAGGCTGCTGGTCAGTCTCTCATTCGCAGAGGACATCCAGCAGAGTATCCTCAGGGTGACCGGAGCCCTGGAACTTTTGTCAGACCTGGCACCCCTCCGGCGCCATGCACTGCTCACCCTCCACAACCTCTGCTTCTGCCCTGGCAACAAGCCGCACATCATCGCTAATGGTATGAAATGAAAGCCGCGGTTTGCTTTAACAGTCTCACACAGAAATATGAAAGCAAATATGAAAGCATTTAAACAGAAAAGTACAAAAGGAACAGCAGCCTGTTTTTGATATGTCAGTGTGTCATCATCTGATAAAATCACCATTTCAAATATGAGCTGCTCTTTGGTTACTCTCATTGAGGACAGAGGAAGTCGTAGCCTTTGATATGAAACAAATAGTTTTGGAAAACGCATTTGCTTCTTTGCTGTGTTTCATTAGATGGTGGATATTGCCCTTGTGTACTGTAGGTAGTCTACCTGTTTTCCTCTGCTTTCGTTATTTCATGCTAAGCTAAGCACATCCTGCTGAAAGCACAGGAGCGAGATCTATACATCTTCTCAGCTGTAATTACAAGAAAGCAAACAAGCATATTTACCAAAAACATCAAACTATTACTTAAAATGAATTATTTTAAGATGTAAATTAATACGGTTTGGTGGCTTATTCCTAAATGCAGCCATTAGTTTGAATCTGAACCTGCAGACCTTTACTGCGCCCCTCCCCTCTGCTGTACTGTCCCCCTCTGCTGTACTGTCATCATGAAGGCAAAACAAAACAAAAAAAGGTTAAATGAAAGTTCAAAATGGAAAAAAAGGGAATCAGAAACATATTCATGGGGGTGTGATCAGTTAAGTATCAACTGTAATGAGTAAAATAGAAAGGATGCAGCAGGTGTACAGTGTCTGGAGATGAATGATTCTGAAATGCGCAGATGAAGCACGGAGAGGAAGTTGTAGACAAGATTAAGAGACAGAATGTGTCCCCCCCATGCTATGCACACTGCAGGTGGGAGTTAGGGCCCAGGTGGGTGTAATCTGTTGTGACATTATTTGTGCATCCTGTGCAAAGACCACATTTCCTGCTCATGTTGAATCAGTCATCTTAAAAAAGAATTCTTTTTTCACATGAGGTAGTAAAAAAAAAGTGAAACTTAATGTTGCTGTTGAGTTTGAGAATGTGACCCAGATAATGACAGTGTGCTATTTTCCTCTGTCCAGTATGTTGTTTTATTCAGGTCAACAGCTTTTTACAGTACAGGGTAATATGTAATCTGAATTTTGATCATTACAATCCTTTTGAATGGTAACTCTTTGACTTTGTAAGTTAAGGAATATATTACCTTTTTTCCTGCAAATTGATGGCTATCTCACACTTGATGAACGCCTCTGATAATCTGCACATGTCTCTGTCAGACAAAGCCATGAAGGCATTGTTATGCTGTCTGGAAAGTAAAGAACACGAGACTCGCTGCATGGGGGCTTCTGCACTGTGGGCATTGCTCCATAACAATCAAAAGGTACATACACACACACAAACACACACACACACACACACACACATATGGACCCAAGCTCTTAAAGTTTGTTTTAGTGACTGCATTTACTGGCTGGATTGTTGTTTATTGGTGATAGATGTCAAATTAAATCCTGAGGTGTCTTCATGCGATCTGCTTCTGTGCCTGTTAGACATAAATAAATCTGCCTGAAATCTGCATTTTACTCTCTCATACATATGGCAGCCCTTATTTATCTCTTGATAACAAATCCGAAGAAAAAAAAAAATCTCCTGGTTTTAGGCTCATCAACATAACTCTTCCTCATTTGTCTTTTTAATTTCCCCTTAAAGGCCAAAGCTACTTTGAAGTGTCCCTCTGTACGATTGAGAGTTGAGGAGGCACAAACCATGTCTAAGAAAGGTAAGTGTTCATTAACATTGATGAGGGAATATAAACATCTGACCCGACACTATCTGAACATTAGATCTTCATTGTTGACAGTTGTGTTTTATTTGCTCTACGGTGCAGATGCAGAGAAGAAGCAGCATCCTACAAGTACCTACCTGTTGAAGTGCCTTGAAAACCTTTCCCAGCTGTTAAATAGCTGATTGTATTTATATGTTTTCGTAGTTTGTTTGTTTTCAATTGTTCTATTGATTCTAATATTAAAGTGCCAAGCGGCAGCTATTAGACATAGTCTTGTATGGTCTGATGTCATTTCAACAAGACATTTTTCCATGCTAATCTCTGTATATGCCAGGTTGTGCAGGGCTGTAAAGTAATTGCTAACATCAGCATGCTAGCAGTGGAAATGCTATAATGTTGATGTTTAGCAGATGTGTCACCATATTACTTTAGCGTGTGTTACTTATAATATTTGTAAATAATAAAGGAATGGTCAGCAAACTTATGGGAAATCATGTTCTGTTAAAAAACTAAACTAGGCTTCATCTCCAGGGGACAGTGAATGTCTGTACAAAAGCAAATGGTTACTCATGAAATTGTAGAGATAGCATGGCTAAATACCACCTCGTGAATTTAATTCAGTTAATATATACATTCTTTAATTAGGAATTTATATTTTAAAAAAGACCAAACTGAACTTAAAAAATTGTCGCATAAAAGCTGGAAAACGTGTAGTTGCAGAATTTCAGGCAGCTGTACAATTGGGAAAACTTCAGCATGAATCCCACTATGCAGCATTTCTCCATAAGCTTGCCTCCCACTCCCAGTCCTGGTGGTAAAGTGCCCCCTCTGTGTGGAAAGAGTGAACAGTGGGCTACCATGAAGTGTGCCCCACTAGCTCAAGTGTTTCTCTGTAGCCGGAGAGCTAGCAGGAAGTGCAACTTGGGTGCCTCTCCACTCGTCTCATCAATGCTGCTTTCATTCTCCCTCGGTGGGGCAAGATGGAAGCTGTACAAAAGGACCACTGGTACTTTGTGGTACTCATCTTTCTCCCTTTTCTTAAAGGTATGGAGTTGATATATATTTATATGTATCTGTGTTTTCAGTGAATTTATCTTAGAGCAGACATGATAAAAACCTTTATTTACTTTGCTGAAAGTGTTGTCCTTTTGTTTTTCAACATAGTCTGAAAACTGTGTCTAATTTACTTTAATACATTTATGATGTTTTAAATGTTTATTATGTTTAAATCACAGTCAGTAATTAAAAGAATCCTTTGTCACCGTTTGTCTTTGGTAGATGACATGGTAGTAATGCTTGTTATTGTCAGTTTTGCCATACTCTGAGACATTATTATTCCAAACCTGCCGTAATTCTCCCTGGAGCATTACTGAACTTGAAATCAGCTATCATTCAGCTTGGGGAAAAAAGAGGCTTTGAAAACTTGGAAGCTTGATCACCGGCTATTGTTAGACATGTTTATATGTACTGGCTCAAATTAGCCTAATTACCATTACCCAAGGGATGGCCTCAAAGCTGTGAACGGCAGTGGGAGTCCTCGAGTAAAGGATTTTACGGGGGGAAACTTGGTCTTTTATGCCACATAACATAGGTCTAACCACACTTTCAAGGGAAGTTCCTAAACTAATAAATGTAGATTTTAAATTATAGTATGTATTAATGTGATTTCTATGCCCTCTGTCCAGTTGCTGTCCAGAAAGAGGCTGTTATAGTGCGACTGCAAGAGGGAATGGTTCTTGACTGTTTGTGTCCATGGGATGGCAACCTCAGCATGGTGTCCTGGACTAAATTGCCAGACAAGTACCCATTCGCTGTTTTCCATCCAGAGTATGGCATGTCCTTCTCTCCACGTCACATGGACAGGGTAGAGTTCCTGAGGACCACCCCCATGGATGGAAGTATCTCCATCAGGAACGTCACTCATCAGGATATTGGGTTTTACCACTGCTCTGTTCAAACCTTCCCTCAAGGACCCTGGACAAGGAACGTTCGAGTGGATGATTTAGGTAAAGCAGCAGACAGACAGTGTTCCTGTGCTGATTGTGGCTCAGTCTTAATGTGGACTTTTTAATGGTGGAAGTGGAAACTATTAGTTGGTCTCAGATCCCCAACCTGCCATTGTTGGAAATGAAACTTATCAGATAAGACTGTTTTCTTTCCCACCACACAATTTAAGTGTCTTTCTTTCTATGACAAACTGTTCCCTCCTCTCTCTGGTGTTTACAGATGAGCCCCCTGAAGAATCAGAAGAGGTTATCGCAGAGACACCTGCCCCTGTGACCCCCGAGGTGACCGTAGCAGACGTGGAGCTGGTGGCAGAGCAGAGCAACAACCTGACCATCAGCTGTAACCACATGCACAATGGCACCATTCATCAGGTCATTCTGGAGAGGATGCCGCACAACCAGCCCTGGGGCATCATTGGTGTGTGCAAGAAGGTGGAGATGGGCCTGGTGAGTGAGGATTACAGCGAAAGGGGAAGCGTGAGCTGTGCCGACAGCCTGGACGTCAGTCTACACCTGACAAGTGTGGTGCTGGATGACGGTGGTTTCTACCGCTGTACCTTCAACACGGACGTGGGTGTGCAGGTCTACACCGTGCTGCTCACAGTGGCCATGCCAGGTACACAAAAACCCACATACATTAAGCTGTGTAACTGAAGGATAAATTATTTAACTAGAGTAATTCATGTACCTCATACAATGGAAAAGAACAATCTCATGTTTTCAGTTGTGTCGGCTTCGCAAATACTCACCACTGCTGAAACCACAGCCTCCTGTGGCCTGTCTCTGAGTGTTGTACTAGCTGTGTGTGAAGGTCTGTGTGTATGCTACGTGTTAAATGCATGCTACGGTGTGATGTTGTGGCTGTTTTTTTGTTGTCGTTGTTTCTTAGATTTTTTTGCTTTAGGCTTGTTTTGACCCTTGTTTCATTATTTATTCTCATCCTATGTCCAGGTGGATTCAGCCTTTCTCTGTACATGATGTATATTTACATTGGGGCTGGAACTGCTGGGCTTGTTCTAGTCATTGTCATCATCATACTAGCATTTAGGCAAAGGTAAGATCTCACTGTCTTTCTCTGTCTCTTTTACAAACAAAACTTAAAAACTCATCCTCATAGTAAAATATGGATCTGTCTATTTGCTGACATAAAGTGCTAGGAACTTTGTAGTTCTAGTCACAGGGCTGAGTAACACAATTAAACAAGATATAACTGTCGGTGTGAACACAAACATGCAGTTGAAACACCCTCTTAGTTTAGTGTGTTAGCATGCTAATATCTGCTAATTAGAGTAAATTAACAAATGTCATCAGAATCAGAATCACCATCATCCTCAGGGTCTTTACGGAGGCATCAAATAGTAACTAAGACAATGACGTTGGATGAAGGATAAATTATCCTTCATCCAACGTCATTGTTGCACAAGACAAATAGTCAGTAGGATTCATCCTCAGGGGATCATGAATGTTAGTTTAAAATTTCATAGCAGTCAAGTAGCTATTGATATTTGATTCTGAACCAAAGTGTTAGACTGACTGATGTTCTTAGATAATCACTTTTGCATATTTATAAGGAACTATCTTTAGTTTAGTAGGAGTTTGCCTCTGATATTTCCCAGCTAAAGCTTTTTGTTAAAACTATTACAACCTACATTCTTGGTATTTGCAAGCACCTAGCACCTAGCACCCCAAGAGCTGATTGATTGGTTATTTGTGTTCAATGACCACAGGAAGAAGAGCAGGAGAGAGGAATACAGAGTCAAACTGCACCCATCTCAGGGACAGGTAAGTGTTGGACTCTTCATTATATCTACTCTTGTGTTTACACTTGACACCCTTAAGACTCTCCCCAACCTTCTCATCAGACATGCTCTTCATTACAACCCCATTACACTTCACTATTAATCTGATTTACTACAGCACATCTCATGATCCTGTGATCATGTAACCTGATGCACTGCTACAAATGCTTTCAGACTAATGCAAACTAATGCTGCTTTACAGTCGCTGTGTAAAAGCTTCTGGATAATGTTAAACAGCAGCTTGTCAAAATGTGGGAAGAGTTGGTTGGGAATGTAAATTAATCTTATAAATGACTTAATGTGAATATGCATTTGTGTAACAATGAGAATTCTGATTAATGATGTAAATATTCAAAGAATTCAGTAATATTCAAATTTCCTTACAGCCATTTTTATTGAACAACAATATTCTGTATTATCTATAAATGCATTTAGTGTGAAAATACTGAATGCTAGTTCTCACATATTCCAGATTTGAGTCCATTTAGCATGACATTTTATTACTTTTTGCCAAGCTGCTGCACTATCACGATCAGTCTCACCACCTGCCACGTGTCCTCGTATAACACCTCTAACACCTACAACATTTACCACATATTCACAGCCCAACTGCTACGAGAACATCCCCATGTGCCCAAGGATTACAAAGAAGTCCAGACAGATAAGAACTTGCCCTGTGTACGCAAACCTCCACACTGTGAAATCACAGACAACCAGACGTCAGCCTCATGATAAATGAGGACACATAACTATGATGTACTGCATAAAGCGAATACGCAGTTTTTATCTGCCACAGATGTCGGTGCGCACCAGGATTTCTTTTCTTTCTTTTTTTTTTTGTACAAATAAATCATGTGTATGAACAAAAATAAAACGTATGTTGACAAGTTACGAGTATAATTTATTTGAGTTCTTTTTTTAATGAGATGCAGGGATCGTGCTGACACCAATTAATATTCAGGCTGTAGTTTGAGAAGCATTAACAAGCTGGTGCTCGTGTAAGTCTCAGAAAGCTGACAAGTGTAGTTGGGTCCGGTCCGTAATTAAATGTAGTATGTGCTGCATAATTACTGTTGGGAAAATATTTGTTTTGGGCAAAACAATATTTGACAGTAACAATCATGCAGAAAGGGCAGACAAAAGCCTGTATAATCATTCCTTTCACTTCCCTAACCCCTGAGTAAAATAATTGACAAAAGCTCGTGTAATTGCTCTCCTTCTACTTTCATCCCTCCTGGTTTCCATTCAGAGCTTGACAATGGTGTCTAATCATCTAACGGAAAAGAAAAGCAGTCACTCAGCACTGTACCATCACTTGAGACCGTTGCTTTTCCCTCAGGGCTCTCCGTTTAGGATGACTGAATTCTAGTTGCAACAAGCTCTTATTATGAAAGCTAAACTCTAATTAGCTAATCCTGTGCTTTAGTTTATAGCCTC
>OMNW01001938.1:20288-30729 GCA_900303245.1 Selene dorsalis | reverse complement strand
CACACATACACACACACACACACACACACACACGCACACACACACACACACACACACACACACCCCTCTGGCTATAATGTTAATCCATATTGAAGGCATGCAGCAGCAACACAGGGACACGTCTGCATCCCATGGGCCAGTCATGTTATTAACAACAGTGTTAATGGTGAACAGGTTGTTACAGCTCCACCAGGACTGTGACTAAGCAGAATTTAGAGACCTCTCCTTTCTGCTCTGATAATCATCTGCCTTTATCCACAGATACATGCAGTTACACTTTTCTTTGTCATTGTCATTTTAGATTTGAACAAAGTAAAAAAAAAAAAATAATAATCCTCTTAGACTTATCATTGTGGTCAATGTGACTGATGGCTGGTGGACAATCATTGCCAGGAAACAGTAAGTATCCAGAGCTGCTGAAATAATTATTGATCAATGAATGAATCAATCAGTCAGCTGACAACTAGCACCTGATTAATAATTCAAAAGTAAAACTGGCTTTGTCCAGTTTCACTGTTGTGAATATTAACTGTTTTCATTAGTTTTCTCTTACAGTCCACACAGAAAGACATAAGAGTATATTAACACAGATTTAATTAAATTATTAGGGGAATCATATCTTTTCGATAAATAAAAGAACTTATTGTCAGATCTATTGATAATGAGGAGAATTGTTGCAGCTTTTATCCTACAGTTGGATCAACAGTTTTCACCTTTAATAAGGAACTGTGTCAGTGTCTGGGGTCGACAGGTGGTCATCTGTCTTTTACATAAAGATGAGCACATTCATATATCTGGTCACTCAGTATACATGACCAGGTGATAAGCTCAACTCTCTGTTGATTTACCCATCAATAAATCAATTAAATGACAATAATTAATGGATAAAATAATCACCCCTGGGTTTAATGACCATCCTGTGTAAATTCAAATCTATGACCAGTTAGTATTTGTTGCAATTAAAAAAATAGATAAAAAAAAAAAAAAAAAAACAACAACAACAACATTCCACAATATTATCAACTGTCAAAGCTGATCACGTGACCACCTAAGCCTCTCACCTGTCCACAGCTGCTGTGTTTGTGGACTGCTCCTCATTCAGATCAGTTTGTAGGTTTTTAGCTCCAGGAGCCAGGAGCTGCTAGGTTTAACTCTGTGTGTCAGACAGCTGAGCTGTTTGTTTATCGCACCTCCATCCATCCCCGTCTAAAACTGCTTCATCCTGCAGTGCGGGCGGGGCTTTATGAGTCGATATAAGAGAGAAGGAGGTCCGATGGGTGAAGGGAGATTCTTGTGTGGACCTGCTGCGACCCTCTGCTCCTCCAGCTCTGAGTCATCTCCTCCTACAGAATTAACTTCCTTCTCCAACACCATCAGGACCAACACTATGGACAGCTCTGGGATGCTGCGCGGGCTGCTAGTTGTCGGCCTGCTGTGCGTCCTGTGTCACGGCCAGACGTCCCAGGAGGTCTCTGCGGAGGACTTTGGAGTGGAGAAACCCGAGCCAGCCGGAGACAGAGACCTGGTCAGTATCTGAAGCTCCGCTGATGTTAGTTCAAGGTGGAGCATCAGTAAAGTGATTGAGACGCTGCAGGGTCAGGTCTCCTCTGATTTACAGGCCTGATTTCCTCAGTTCAGCCAAAGAGAAACACAGAACTTACATTTCAACAAAGTTTTCAAATTATGTTGGAATAGGTATTACATCTGTTTTTATTTTTGTTTTTGTTTTTTTAAATCTTTTTAAAAGATTACTGAATTTTCTGAAATCAGTCTTTGATTAGTTTGTCTTGATCACTGAATGGAGCTCAGAGTTTATTCACCCCATTTTAAACTGGTGTCAGCTCCTCATGCTGAGCAGCCACATGCAAACTATTTTAACTTGTAGCAGAGATACAGAAGTGTATTCAGATATCAGTTAGGTCAGGTTGAAGTTTGAGGGGACATGTGTAGAAAAGGATATTTATGTGCCCACATAGTGAACCACAGCGTGTTGGGTTCAAAGACTGAATTTGACTCGTATGGCAAACACGAATGAGCTTAAGGTATTTTTCAAATAGAGCAGGTCCAGACCGTAGGCTATGTTCTTACTTTCAGCCAATACGTTCACTAGATTTATTTTCTGTTCAAAAAATAACAGAGGACAGGTTCACGCATGTTGACTGAACAAGACAATGTAAGACCAGTGCACGTTTTATAGTCTCAGATAAATATGTGATACTGATGTTGTAAGAAGTCAGTGCTGCAGTGACACTTTCTCCTCAGGCTTCACGATTTGGTTTTTGTTGAATGACTCTCAGGTGGAGGCGCTGGAGGCTCTGCTGGGCAGGATGCACAGTCGCATTTCCTCCACAGAGAAGAGAGGGAGCATCCCGCTGGTGAGTCCCCCTCATTCACTCACTTCTAAAGTGACTCTGAAGGCAACCTTCCCTCCACTCCCTGTGATGAACAGCAGAGTGATGTTCAGTCATTTGTAAGGCAGCACTCAGTCACTGCTTTTATTAAAGCGGTTAGCAAACGATACCTGCCACTAATTAAAAGATAAGAGGAAAATGCCAAAAACAGTGCAATTACAGACTAATCAAAGATTAGTCCGGCTCCAATTAGCAGAGAGAGGGAAGCTGAAAAGTCTCTCAGCCCTGACTGCATACGTCTGTTACCTACAGGCTCAATTTCAGCTAATGAGCAGGATTTAATTATTTTGCTGTAGAACACCGCAGTGATTCACTCATTCTCTCGTGTCAGATAAATCAGAGTGATCAACGGGAAATGAAAACAATTAATCAAAGCAAATTAATTCATGTAAACGCCTGTGTAAGTATATTCTCTATGCATAAAATTGACTTTCTTCCTGTCAGAGATAAAAGTGTCTAACCAGAGTTAATTCACTTTGAATGTTTTCCTTTCTTTTCTTTCTTTCTTGAAATGATGATTATTGAATAATAATACCACCTCTCTGCGTCATCCTCCTCCTCTCCTCAGTGTGGGATGGGCGAACGCTGTGCAATGAAGTTCGGTCCTCGCATCGGGAAGCTGTGCGAGTGCGGAAGAGGAGCCAACTGCAACTCCTACCTGCTCAAGTGCATCTGAACCGCACAGGACTTTTTTTTCTTTTCTTTTCTTTTTTTTAACACAGCATCAACATCACTTTTACAGAACCAAACATACGTCTGGCTGCACACAAGCCCCAACTCTCATCGCACTGTGGGTCTCTAATGTCATCGTTTGTTTGTGTCATGCATTTGTTGTTGCTTTGGAAGTGGCTGCCTGAGGATAAGCATGGATTTTGTGGATTGCATTTTCGCTGACAGCCCCGATGCTGTTACTGTGGCATGTGAATGTTTCATGTTCAATAAAAAAAAAAGAAAAGTCAACACATCTTTTTTGTCATTGCATTTATTCAGAGTTGGCTCATAGTTTCATAAGATTTCTTGGCCACATAAAGCAATACTTCAGAGTCTGTCTTGACTTTTTAAGATTTGATTATTAAGATTATAGATCACATCTAGGTTCTATAGTGTAAAAGACAAGAATCAAAGTCCACAGTGAAATGCACACAGTCTGTATTCAGAAACCAAGCCTTGAAACCAACCGGCAGGACTTCTGTGACTTTGTGATGTCACAACAAAACACTTAATAAGCCCCTCCCACCTAGACCCACCATCCAACACTTACAGGATTTGGTTTCTCTGAGTGTTTTCCTTGAAATTTGCTCTACTTGTATTGAATCGCTCAGAGACAGTCAGCCAATCAGAAGAGAGACTCAGAGCCTCCTTTCCTCTCTGATTGGCCAGAGAGAAGCTGTCAGAGGAGATGGAAGAATAAACTGAAATGGTTTTTATACATCTTCTTGTGGATCACCACTTCAAAATAATACACAGGAAAAGAGGAAGACGTGAAGCTTTAATTTCATACATATCTTGTCTAAATATTATGGTGATCAAACGTGTGCTTTCTCTAACTACACATACATCAAATAGCCACTTAAAAATGCCTTCAAAAAACATTTTCAGTTTGTACCTGCTATCAGCAGTACTCACATGTCATGTTCACAAATATAAACACTGTTTTCACACTGTAATGAGACATGTTTGTCTTGATTTCATGTATCGTCACAGTACCTGTTATGCAAAGCCTGTTTGACTAATGTTTGTTTGTACAGAGCCCATGACAGTGTGCTCAGCTGGAACAGCACAACTGAGAGAACAGGAGCTTGACCGTTCTCCTGCACATGTCTGTCAAACAGCAGTCATGGATCTTGTTCTTCAAACAGTCAGCTGTGTTTCAGTTTTGCTGCCACAGCTCTCACATACACAGTACCTTCACTTTACAGGCCTGTTTTCTTTTCAGATTTAAAGGGAGAGCTTCTACAAAGGAGATTACGACCATGGAGAGTCTTACTCACATCCCGTACCTTCACTGATATGGAAGAAGCACTGCAGCCTGGGGTTGTACAGAGAATTTAAGGTCACATGAATTTTTTCAGGCTGTATGAAACCAGTCAGAACAAAATCTAATATTTCACTCACCTGATTTTTACTGTACAATAACATTTGATTTCATGCATCTTGGTGGGAGGTCAGAAATCAAATTAACACCTGTCATGCCTTTTATTTGAGCTCAGTTCAAATCCAGGTGTTTTAATTTTCCCTGCGTCCTTGAATAAAGCTTTTTTTTTTAAAAAAAAGGCATACATAGCATTGCAGCCAGCATGAAAGGGCAACATTTCTGTAGGTGCATTTAAAGCCTCATGTGCTGACATGAAACTGTTTTGGCGCTTCGGGAAACTGGGCTTGAATTATTCTCCGGTCTCTTTTAGAAACTGACCTTGCTTAAAGACATACCCCTGCCTCTCTCAGACTGCGTGACTCTGAGCTCCCCACTGCAGCACACATTCATCCACAGCTCGTAATAAATGTAGTTCCCTCACAGTGTTCTTTGTTGGATTTCACCACAAACTAGCCTATGTGACAGATGAAAGCATTCAGCTGAGGCAAAAGCTATGCTCAGACCGAACAATAATAACTAAAAAAAAATACGATGAAACACTGAGCAGATCCGACTCACCCGCACATGTGGCCTGCAGCTAACTGATACGTGCTTTTCATTTGTCCTGGGAGTCTTAATCCGCAGGACCATAAAAGACTGAAGAGCTCATTTAAAGGTCCTTTGGCTCCCTTTGTCTTTGGGGAAGAGATAGGAGACAAACAGCAGTGTGATGTGTCCCTCGTTCAGCGCCTGAAGCAATTTAGACTCTAATATAAACCAGTCAATATAGTGAATGAACAGTGTCTTCATTGTTGAATTCTGCTTGACTCAAGCTTTTTTCTGTTTTTGTTGCAGGAGAGGCAGCAAACACATTCAATGAAGTGATCAAATTTCATGCTCTGACGAGCATTTCTTATATATGTGACACTTTTCCTGTTGCAGGTAACACATAGATTATATTAAGGCAATGTATCTAAAATACATAATGATGTGTAGTGGCAAATATATTCATTTGTACTTTAGGTTTCTGGTTCAATGGGATTTGATGAATTTCAATCTGTGAAAAGTGAGAAAGTGTGAAAAATGCTACCTATAATTTATAGGCTGCCTGTAATTTGTAGGTATAAAATGTATTCTAAATATATTTTAAAAACTACAATCCATCAATCAAAGTCTATTTGTATAGGGCTGGTTATATAGGTTAGTGTAGTTGCACAAGACAACTGCTGGGCTAAAAAGTAATAGACAACATTTAGAATAACATTAGAAAACAATAAAAACTAAAAAATATGAATATAACAATATAATAAAATATAAATCACCATTTTCTGAGGCAACTCTAACTGAATCAGTAGCCTTTTATTAAAGCGAATCAAAGTGTCAATTACACAATAACAATAAATGATTATGTGTCTGCAGCACAAAGTAGTGAAGGACAACAGTTGTCATACAATGTCCATGTCAGGTTTTCTAATATGAACATGAGCTACAGATGATGGGGCTCTATCAACAGAGGTGATAAGAAATGTTTTCAGAGCTTTTGATTTCCTAGCCTTCTTTACTGAAAAGATTGTAAATATTAGAGCAAGGATTGCCAGTAATGGACCACAGATTACAGTGCCTATAGAAGCACCTCCCAGACTTAGTGCATACTTGGACAGCTTCTCCCCCATCAACCTGTCAGACTGAACTTCTGCAGTGACAGTCAGTCAGCCACAATCAGTCAGCCACCTGTCTGCTTGACCCAGTCCCAACCCGACTGCTCAAGGATGTCTTCCCCTTAGTTAACACTTCTATACTGAACCAGATCAACCTTTCCTTGGTCACAGGCTATGTGCCACAGGCCTTCAAGGTGGCTGTCGTTAATCCTTTACTTAAAAAACCTTCTCTCAACCCAGATGTATTAGCCAACTATAGGCCTATATCCAACCTTCCCAACATCTCTAAGATCCTTGAGAAAGTTGTCCTAGAGCAGCTACATGTGCATCTGCTCTTATCACTTTGTAGTTTGGCCTTGGTGTCTCACACTCTCTGTGTGTTTCCACAGATCTCTCCAGAGCTCCATCCCTCTGCACCAACCACCTCCTGCATCACCTCCTTTCTCCTGCTGTTAAACTGGCCTGCCCTCCCTGGTCATGAACCAGCCTGCCATCCAGTGCTCCCATGAAGCTGGCCTGCTCTCCCTGCCGTTCCTGTATGGCCCAGCCTGTCCACCAGAAGCTGCCTTTATCAGCTCTTGTTAACTGCCTGAAACCGTTTCCATGTTTTCCCACATTCTGTGTTGTAAACTGTTTTCTTGTCTGTATACAACATCTATTGCACGTCTGCCCATCCTGGGTGAGGGACATTTTTCCCTGTCTAAAGGGTTTTCGTGGGAGTTTTTCCTCAGACAGTGTGAGGGTCTAAGGGCAGAAGATGCTGTCATGATGCTGTGTAAAGCCCTTTCAGACAAACTGTTTGTAAAAAATGGGCTATATAAATAAAATTGCCTTGCCTTGCCTTGCCTTTTCATTTGAAAGAAGAAAATGCTTTTATTTCTCTCTTCAACGTGGGAGGTAAAAATCAATTTTAAACTTTTATTTTGGAGCAAGTCTTTTCACATATCTCAGTGCCCTGTTTAAAACGTCAGCCTCCACACACATACAGCATATAACCCATTTTTCTCTTAATCTCCACCTCTGCAGTTTTCCATCATTACTCTGTGCTCAGCTCTATTGATTTTGCTGCTGCAGCTACAAAAACAGTGAAGTCATTTATTCTATTTTTACAATTTTAAATGCAGTTTTGACACAAACTTTTCCACATGCACACTGTGGCTCACCTGAGTGACTGGAGGCCACAAGCTGAGACAGGAAGCTGTCTGAACCAGGTAATGTGAACTGTGTACCAAACCAAGCAACGACCTCCACAGCTGAAAAATGCAGAGCACAGGGGAGCCAAAAGCTGCAGTTCCTCCAATGACCACTAGAGTCTCCCTCCAAATGTCAGTGCATTTGCATGACTTTGTGCTAATCTGACATAACCAGACAAATAACCAGACATTCAAAATCCACGTGAACATGTTAGTTCTGAATTCCTCAAAGTTGGACTAACAGACCCAGCTAATGAGGATCGGTGTGTTTGTCTCAGTCGGATACAAAACAGTCTAGCTTCTCTGCATGCTTTTGACTTTTAAATCATACAAAATGCATCACAGAAAAAAGGTCTGTGACGTAAAAAGGTCGACAGAAAAAACGTTAAATACCAAAAAAAATGAAAGGGCCATATCATCAGCCTTTGGTTATGGAAGCCACATTTCAGTCAATCGATCAATCGATCCATTCCCGTCCCATAACTGTTTACAAAGACATTTTACAAATTAACAGGCTGGTACAAAAATAGTTTTTGTCTCTACAGCTAATTTCCTCCTTCCTCCCAATTCTTTTTCCACTCATCATTTACATTTTCATAAGGCTTAAAGTTCAGCATAGTTGAGTTTACAGTCACACTCTATCAGGTGAGTTGTTAGAACACATACTAAGCCCCAAAGCAGGAGAACACTGGATTGACTCCTGATTTGGACAGATCCTTTACTGCATATCAACCCCTCACTCTCTCTTCCCATTTCCTGTCCATCTTCACTCGATCACCATTAAAGACATACGATGACACAAAAAGGCTGCTATTGTTTTCCAATTGAACCTCCTTCTCCTAAATCATTGCCCCTCCAACTAGTTGAATAATTGCACTACTAAAGAATCACAGACAGGAGTTAAAGAATGCACCATATTCTGCTGACAATGGAAAACAGTCATGTGCACTTAAGTATAATGTACGGAAATATCCAGGGGGCACAATTCACATAAATGTTTTCTCTCTGGATTTTGTTTGTTCATAAAACAGCTTGAAATGCTGAAACAGTGGATTCAGCAGCAGTAGATGCATCTGTACTGTTTGCAGCAGCCACACGGAGCCGTGTCTATGGAGACGTCGGACAACGTAAACATAAAACTGTCATAAACATAAGCATCACTCACATCATTTGCAAACTGATTTGTTCAGTTCAGTGTTCACTAAAAAATATGAACACATTCATGTATGGCACTATTACAGTCTTTATAGCAAGCTCATGACTCTGCCTTGGTCAATAGATGATACTGACACAGCACACTATATAAAGAATACAATTGAATACAATCAATCATACAGTATGTGTTTATAATATCACATTTGAACCTAAAGGACTGTTTTCCGGTCTTCATGTTGTTGATCAGTTGTTTTCTGATCACTTTTGAGGTTAGTATAGATTTTTTTTTGTCATTCTTCACAGACAGACAGCAATTAAGATGTTTCCCATGAGATACAGAGAGAGTGTGGAGCAATTACTGGCGCACTGCAGCATCTATAACCTGTTTAATGTAATGACCAACAGAGACAGACAGATGGACATATAGAGTCATTTAGTGACCGCCCAGAGGCGTTGTTTGGACAGTCAGCGGTTAACCTTTAACCCTGTGATGAAATGGAGTCAGATGACTGATGCCCACTGATATGCTGCTGCTGCCCTCAGGTCTGAAAGCTTGAGGTAGAGTAAACATGATCAGGATGAGACAATTTTAGATTTGATTTTGCCTCACAGTAGATACATCTTGATGTGTTGATGTTTGACAGTCTGATATTAATTGTGACTGGAACTTCAGTGAAAAACATGCTGGTGTTTTACAGCAGTGACACTCCCTACAGGATCCCATATAGCGCACAGTGTGTGGAATCATTTAATTACACTGAGACGCCAATTACCATACTGTGTGATAAGCCTCTGCCTTTGTTAATGTTGTGATGGGATTAGTGCTGCACCAGTGGATAGGTACACCAAACTAATTACTTTACTCAACACATTTCCATCACAACACTGACAGACAGAAAACTAGTAGATTTTCCCCTAATGGAAGCGGCTGGTCAATAATATGGAGCTTAAAGGAAGAGCTGATCTATGAGCCATACAGTCAGATGGTAATGAATATTAACATGTGATGCAAAGGCATTATCCTCTTTAATAGTTTTTATTGACACACACTGGATCATGGAGAATCAATGACAAAAGAAATAGGATACAGATCATCTCTCCATATACATAACACAGCTGAACATGTACCAAATACTCAAAAGCAACACTGTGTAACTATTTTACTTTAAAATGATAGTTTCACAATCACTTTGATTTCTTTTTCTTGTGGCAGAAAGAATGGCCTCTGCCATTGACATCACACATCCTTCTGGCCTGGTGTTTCTACTATGTAACTTTGGTTGCCTGCCTGACCTCTCCTCACAAGAACGTGTATCACTTTACGGCAGCACATCACACACCAACATCAACACCTCTGGCCTAGCTATAAGAAGCTATCTATCCATCTATCTATTCTCAGTGAGTTCTTCATGGCAGAGGAAGAAGAGACCAAAGAAGATGCCAAGCAAGGGACCGGACAAGAGTAAGGACTAGGGAAGATAAGGACTGATGGGGGCTTGAAAAGACAGTGTCTAATTACTCATTAAAGACTTTTGACCAACTTGTAGTTATTTTTATTTAATTCATTGACATGACACTGCAGTACTGCACTGAGACCATTTTAAATAATAAAAGTTATCTATTATTCAACAGTGAAAGGCTGAGCCTCAGATCATGTTTTTTAACTGTATTTGTGGGATCACTGCAGAAAAACACGAGAGTTTATCTAAACGTTAACACTATCTGCCAATTAATCAGTAATCAGACTTTTTTACTCCATAACACCAATATCAACCCCAGAAATCCCGTATCAGTAGGCAGAAAACTGCAGTCTGCTGTTATTAATGGCTGCTCATCAGACTTACTTTTGTGACACTACAAAGAGTGTGATCACTGAAGAGGCCCATGGTGAACTTGTTGACATTTTTTAAAATAATTTTTCTATCATCTGATTTGGTGGAGTGAAAAACT
>OMNW01001930.1:15172-45457 GCA_900303245.1 Selene dorsalis | reverse complement strand
TCCCCTCTTTCTTACCCGGCCGCAGAACAAATGCCACCCCCTTAGTCTGCTAATGAATCAAAATACAGAAGGGGGGATCAGGAGGTCTGGGGCTATAACTGTGCCACAGACACATGGCGTTATATTAAAACATTAGTACCACTATATGACTTCATTTAGGATTTGCCAAAGAAAATTGATTAGGTGACAGAGAAGAAACAAAAGAGGAATCATCCTCGGCCACCCTGACTGGGCTTCTCCTTTCAGAGCCAACAGCAGCAGTTCCTCTCCAAACTTTTACTGAGAAGCGATCTGGCCATGTTTGGCCACTTGTTCAAAAAACACACCCTCCCCTGCCCCTCCATTCAGTGCTGCAGTCTGTACAGTCAATCCAATTAGTACACCACCAGTCAAAAGTTTCAGAACACCTGCGTTCTCCCAGTGTTTATTGAAATCTAAGCAAATCGTGTCCAGTGAATAAACTTTAATGATGCTAAGGGAAGCATAAACTGACAAAGGTATAAAAAAGTTGCTGAATATAATTTAGCCTTTCTTTCCATGGCTCATGAGTTGCAGTGGTCCTCACTTTAAAAAGGTGTTGTTACAGTGCTGTGGAGACAGTCCTGTGTTTGTAGTTCCTGGCTGGAGCAAACTGCAAGTCAGCAGCTGGGCAAAGGGTAGGAAGTGTGTGCTGCTTTACAACAGTGGCAAACATCAGTTGTTTTGAGGTTTGTGTGATGTGATCCCTTCCAGAAGCTTTGTAAAAGATAGAAATCTCTTTGTAGAATAATGTTATTGTCTGAAATGGTTTCAACACAAATAAATCATTGATTAAAACATCATCACGTAACCCTTAAAATTACATTTATTCAATCTCCCACAACGAGAAATCCAGAATCTGACTGTACAAATATTGATCACTTCAAAAAAAAGTAACTGCTTAACAATTTGTCTCCTTCTGAGGAGTTCGTTGTCGCTTTTGCAAGTTTCATACTGAGCTGTAATTGTCTCCTAAGCTCATTTCTGAGTTGCCTGTAGGTATCCACCTGCGCAGAAACCCCCCATCCTTCAGCAGAAGAACATGAAAACATCCTTTTCCTGAGACATCACTCATAGAAGTTCAAAGTTCCAAGCGACATAACAATAAGCAATCCACATGTCTGAGTGGAGACGGACTTTAAATTATAAAATGCAAGATAATTTTTCATTTCTCTCAAATGCAGCACAGAGGCGTCCAGGCGGGGTTTTATTGGGTCAGATAAGAACGGTGCCAGATGTGCTCAGTCCATATGCTGTTAAATATTGAACATGCACCGTACAATACTATGAGCCACAAGTTATAATTGCTATCCCCTTGTGCCGCTGCTGCAGAAAACAATGAGTAATTCATTTATGTCCACTTGTGTCCAGTTTGTCTGATCACTTGCTAAATATTTTTAAAACAATTTCAGCCACATTAACATTTTATTGTGTTATCTATGTTACAAGTTAATGCTACACTATGAATATATCATCCGGATCTGTTTCCTTATATTATTGTGTTCTAACAGATATCCATTACTTGCTGCTAAGGATGTGTGATATGACATGCTGTGCGTCTCCTCAGCAGTAAGGGTTCGCATGTTGACCCCACTGTTAACCCACAAACTAGTTCACCAGCTGGCCCAGATGCATTGTGGGTAGAGGAAGTGACCGCAGCGATGAGGAACGCGTTATCAGTTCTGTCCAGGACATCCTTCGTACAGTAATGTCACCCTGTAGCATGACGGGAGAGATAGAGGTGATGTGGTGGTCACACACGCACACGCAAACTGGGCAGTGGATGATGTGTGAAGTGAAAAAGACAGAAAAAGCACCGCTGTCTCAGTATCACTCACTTTTTCTCACACACTCAAGCACGTACGTGATGATGACATGACAACACTAAGATGTCGCCTTGTAAAGAAGAATTTCACACACTGCTCTTGCTCAATATCACAATTAATCAATCGTCCTTACGTTTCAATCGCTCTCAGCCTCCATCAGCAGTATCTTTACCACTTGTTACAACAATGATCTCAAATAGATCATGATTCACTCATCTTGTGTGTCATTAAAATGTTTTCCAACGCACCTGCAGCTGAGACGTGTGGATGTGTGAATAGCTTCATTGAGAAAGTAACAAAGAAACACTAATCGTCTAATTATATGTTCATCAACATAAATGTTTTCACATGTCTGGCAGTGAAAGCGACCCTGAAGTGTGTGTGCACACCATATGGATGTGTTGATTGAGTGATACTTCAGAGAGGCGGCTCTGCTGAGCACTGGTGACAGGTTCTGTATGTATGCACTGTACTCAGTTTTTGTGCGTGATGCCTGGTTTGCAATTGTAATTGTGGTGCTGGACGTAGGATCTGGAATCATAACTTGAACATACATTTTGTGGGATATTTAGAAATCTCAAAAATCCATGGTAAAATTAGTGTCTTGCTCAAACAGTGAGGCGACAAATCGGGTGTAAGACAGAGCCCGTAAAGTTTGAAAGGACACGCAGATACCTGTCAGCTGTTCAGCTAATCAGCTCTGAACAGGTTGTTAACGCAAAGGTGAAAATACTTGAACTTGAGCTCAAAAGTTCTAAAGAGTTAACTTGAGAAAGACACATAAGATCCACATCTTTTTGTTGGACTGACCTATGATTCAAACCTCAGAAACAGAAACACATGAACATGGAAACATCTTCCAGACTGTGTTACAATGAGTGTGTTTCACATTGAAAGTTATGTACACGCGTTCCTTAGTAGTCATTTCATTTTAAAGGGGAACACATTCCACCCTGCCATGATTTTCAGCCCCCTCCTCCATCTCTTTTTTAACTTCACTGCTGGGTAACCAGACCCAGATGGTACCTGGTACAGACACCAGCAGTTTTTTATTCGCCTTTTGTGACTTAGATGCATCGACTAAGGCTGAGGAAAGGTATGACAGGAAGTCCAAGGAGGGGGGGTGTTTCAATGAAACACTAGTTCAGTTGGACTCTTTTATGTCACAACAGCGGCCCCAAATAAGAAGTGCTCATTATTAAAAGAAAATCTGAATATGATACATTTTGTGTCAGCCTTGATATTTCCTTATATACTATATGAGATGAGTGTGTGTGTAGACGGAGAACAGGGAACATCCTAGTCTGGCTTTCATGTACTAGTATTCAGCAAGTCAATATCCGGCCTGGACAGTGATACAGTTGAGGTGCTGCTTTTTAGCCATTAGTATTATTTTACATGGTTGTACTTAGGTCCATACTGTCCCAACTGGGACAGAGAGGATGTCTGTAAGTGTCCACACATGTCTGCACAGGGTTTGGTGTACAGGTGTTTATGTAGCCATGTGTAGGGATTAAAAAAGAAAAAAGAAAAAAGATGAAGGAAAGAAGTGTGGCATTGTGCATGTAGGTAGGTGGCAGACAGTCTGTGCTTGAAGATGGATGGGAACATCAGGCTTTGGGAAACAGGAATGTCAGTCAGACAGACATTAAAGACATATGATATGAAACCCCACTGTGCTTCACCCTTCTCCCCACCTGCCCCCGTGATATTAACTGTGGCCCCGTCAGGACCCCACATTCCCAAGAACTCTCAAGTAAAGAAACACCAGAAACAGGCATGTTATCCATAAAATACATGTTAACAGATGACTGGCTGCGCTTTCTTTTTGAGAAAATTCACACATCTCTTTTATGGGCCTGCTAGACAAGAAGGTTTCACTGATTCTCCACATAGACATGATGTTTTACCCTCAGGTAATGTAATCACAAAAAATAGAACTTGATGACTTATATCTCAACTATTGTTTCGAATTACATAAACTGTTGCCTCCCGAAGCTCGTTAACATGCAGAGGCATCAGGTCTGAAACACAGCAAAATGAATTTTTCATACGTTGTTGTGAATATGTATATATGTAATATGAAAAAGAAAAATATATGTACCTATATTATATGAAAATTTTTAAAAACGCATTTATAAATAACACCTACTGTGGTGTTTTTCATTTTCAAGTAGTCACGTTCCTGCTTTAGGGACTTTATTCACACTGATAAGTGCCTACCTTTCTTGCCATGGTTGATGTGAAGCGGTCATGCCACTGCAAACACCGATGTGAAAGAGAGCCAACGGAAATAACACCAGCCGTTCCTCCTCTCCCCACCCCAACTGATAAGATTAGGCCACTGTGGCCTGTATCAACTCTGGACTCCTAATTGTTAAGCACCAGCCTCGTGCTTTGGAGGACCTAATTAAGTTTTTTTTTTTTTTTTCTGATAAAGGATGGGACATTTTGACACATGCATGACTTAACTTTGAGATGACACATCCTGTGTGTACTTTCAGCCTGTGTCGCATCTACTTTGTGATTTTTATACCTGGTGTGAAACAAGTGCCAGGGACCACACCCTGAAGTTACTTTGTAATGGTTGAACTGTCAACTCTTTTAGTCTTTTCAGTTTCTTTTTCTGAACATGTGAACATTTTTATCAGTCCTCAAGAAGGATAATCTCATAAGTTCCCTTGTGATACCTCCCTGTCCATCATGCATAAACAATGTAAAATGAATGACAATCTGGTCTCAAGTTGAGTAATTTCATACATAATAAATCGTGTAGTAAATTTCCCCACCCACCTTTTTATGCTTTAGCCCCCAACCTTTTCATTGGCAGCAGCCTTTGATACTCTGTAGGTTTCTTTTTACGAAATTGAGAGTTTACATTGACGGTTGTATTTAAGGTATGGAAACTCAAGATCATGTCTTCTTATTTAAACCATAAAGTTTAAGGAGACGGAGCTTTTGCTCTTAAATGCCTAGAAAGTGAAAACATAAAGTGCAACCTGACAGTAACCAGAACGTGAAAGTATGTACAGTAATTTAAAGTCTAAGAACAGGTGAAGGAAACCAAAGCTACACTTCAGCTGGCATGCTCTTGTTCTTACTGTGTGAAGCCGTGGGAATGCTTCGTGTGGGGAAAAGACAGAGGTGTTTCTGTCTTGATTAACACTGATGTGATTCTCAGTGTACTCTCACAGGCTGATGGATGTATGTGAAGTCCATGTGTTAAACTGTTATCTTTGTTTATCTCTGTTTATCTTTCTCTCTGCTTCGTTGTCTGTGTGCCAAGGTTTCTCCTTTTTTTGTGTGGGGGGGGTGAGATTAGGTAATTTTCACAATTGAAAATTGTGAAAAACACGCTGACGCTTTGGTCTCAACATCATTCTGGACTCTGCTTTGTGTGGTTTGCTGGTTGATATATGTTAAACTTGTTTACACCTGGCACACGCACGTACACACACACACTCAAAAAAGAAACAAACAATAACATCAATAAGAGTGTGGGATGTGTGGGACAATTATTATAGTCCAGGTTTCATCATTTGCATTAAAAAAAAATAAAAATCTCCAATTTTTACACATGTTTACACCTCAACAGTAGGATTATTATTTAATTATTCAAAAGACACTCTTGGGCCATATTGAGAATGATTCCAGAAACCTAACTTACCCCATCCCGTATCTGTGGTGTAAGTGTGACTGATAGCAGAGCAGCTGTTTCCTGGGGGCTGCACCACTGTCTGCTGCCGGTGGCTGTGCTGCACTTGTCTCTGTCCAGCTGCCTGCCCTGCTCTGCTGGTTTCTGTTCTGCAGAAACATTTAGTACCTGCTACTCACAGAGGGCGCTAGTCAGACTGGCTGGCTGCAGCCACAGAGGGAGTTGGAGCCTGCTGCAGCAGCAGCTGTAGAGGCAAACAGGACATACAGTGAATTTACACCTATATATAAGAAGAGAGATAACGGATTCAGATAGATGGCAGTGATAAGCAGTTTTCTGCTATCTTAAAAAATGCATGTAGAGTGTGCTTTATCTCATATGCAGTCATAAAAAGCCTAACCCTTACATGTTAGCTGGGGACATGAAGAGGAAGTAGATCATTTTATCAATATCAAGAAACGGGCAAGGAAGAGATTTCACAAGTATCCTAAAATAGAATATCTCCCAAGCCTTTTTAATTTTATAAATGGACATCGTTTAGAACTTGTGAGATATTGACAGAGAGTATTCTGACACTTCCCTGTTTTTATTTGTCAGAAAGATGCAATGGTTCAAGCAGCTCACACTCGTGATACAGCAGGAAGGCAGCGTCCTAATATGCTGAGTCAAAAGGCACTCTCTCTCAGCTGTTCCAAACCTGCAGCCTGCTGCTCACCACACCTCACATTTTAACCTTTTGTTTCACATCCTCCATTGCAAACCGAAAGAAACATCCTGTTTGCTTCTGATCAGAAGCTATCAGTGCACCATTATTGCCGTTTACCTCCATTCGATGTATTTCAGCAGGAACTGGCCCACCCTTTATGAGTCACAGCAATAGTTGTTAACCCAAGTCAAACTGTGAAATTGAAAGCAATGAAATGGAAATATTTTTTTAATCTTATCAGTGTTAAGGGTGTAACTTGTGCATACTTTTCCTTTACTTGCACAATTATTATCTTTTCTCAGGAAAGCTAAATCTACCACTAAGGTGTATGCGTGTTTGAGACGAGTGAGTGACCTACCTGCAGTAAGTTAGTTAATGTATTGTTTCTGGATCAGGGTTCACCCAAGATAGAGTTAGTCTTCTAACATCGTGGCTTCTGTTAATCAGTGATGCCGCCTTTCCTCTTTCATGTACAGTAAATTGCCCATGAACGGTGGCGACGGATTTCAAAGAATCTTTCCATCATTCCAAACATGGCAATTATCAACCGATCACATGGGAATCAGTCCCCCTCTTGTCTTAGACTTTATTTTGCCTGACAACAGTTAAAGTTTAGTCAGATTCCTCCGGGAGTCAAGGAGAGTTATTCACAAGGAGTTCAATCACAGGACCTTTTTCTAAATGGCTAAATGAAGAGAAAAAAGTAGCAAATACCACAATCTAAAATAGAAAACAGCGGTGGAATGTTTTGAGGCGTGGGGAGGTGACATAGGAATTAGCTGTAATCAGTGAAACACTTGGAGAATGCGGCTGCTTTGTGCCAGAGAGCTGATCACTGTTGGAGTAACACGAGTGGAAAACTTTTTCTCATTCAGTGATGTAGCTCGTCAGAAAGTGTTTTTGAGGGCCAATCAATCATTAAAGGGACAGTCTGCAATAATGTGACACTGACATAGCGATAAAGATATCATACCTCATCAGCGTCCGTCTGCGACCATGCGTTGATATACTGTGTTAACATTTTGCCTAATGTTGGTATGTAAGCAGCCACTGTGGGTCGGGTCTGCAATGGGCACACGTCACGGCAATGATAGTAACGAGGAGCAGAAAAAGTAAGTACATATAAGTAAGTAAAATCCATTCAAACGCAACTGATCTGTAATTATGAGCTTAACGTTTTTTCCAAGACATTATCGACCAATGATAAGATCAATATTGAGAAACTCCAAAAATAGAGTATATTGAAACTGCATAAAGAGTAACGAGAAATTTATAATGCACACAAAGTTAATATTGGTGTTCCCATTGTTGGTCACACTATCTCTTTAGAGACTGACGCATACCTCACTCATTGAACGGATTTTGGGCACTGTCATGCTGCTAATACATGTAGGGGAACGTAAGCCCTACACACCTGTTTGAACCTCCTATCACTCTCTGATTTCACCATTGTAAGATGGTGAATTTAAGCATTCAGTCTCTTAGCTTTTGAATTAAAATTACAGACCCACTGTCATGCGATCTGTTCCAGGAAGTGAATGGAGAGCATCCCTTTCCAGCCATGCCACTCCTCGTGCATCGGCAGAATTTGGCTTTCACAGCTTTCTGCCAGCCTACGCAAACTGAAAGGACAAACTAAACCCGTTCTTAACAAACCAAATAGGTGGGGTGTAAACGAACACTTAGAAGAGTAGCTCTTCATCTGCCAAGGTGAAATTAGGTATTTCACCACTCTACTGTGTTGAAACTGGACATTTAGTCATCCTGGAAGAAAAAAAGAGCATTTTTGCTCATGCGCCATGTTATTTGTGTAGAAAAATAATTTTGCTTCATAGTTACCTTTGAACTATCTTTGTTTCCTGTAAGAGCATAAATGGCAATTTTTAAAATAATAAATTAGGTTTATTGGTTCTTTTACTTTACACAGCTCTTAGTTTGGACTTAAAGACCTGCTCAGACTTTGATGTTTGGGTTGGCAAATACAACAGCTTGTTTTTCTAGTATCTGGAAAAAAAGGCTAGTGAACTGAGTGTTGCGGCAGGTAGACGAACCAGCACCTGCAGCGTCAGCTGATTGTGGCCCTTTCGGTTCGTCTCTCTGAACTTCCCCTTTTTAAGTTCTCTGCTCTGTCCAAACCTCTCTTCACAGTCATGATTTTGTGGAGCCTGAAATTAGAGCTACAGTTTGGACAAACCTCTGGCTCATTCATCACAGTGACACCCTCAGTCTCACTCACCTTAGTGAGTTTTACTAATAAGACAGTAACCCTGTTTACATGGCTGTCTCCTGTGAACGTCCTATGACTGAATCATTGTGAATCCAGACATTTGCTGCAACTCACAGCATCTCTGATCTGGATGACCTTAAATGAACCAAAGATTAAATAAGGTGTTAGATAAGACAACATTGTGGGATACTCGTCTCTGATTGTATTTTAAGAATAAAACAGTTATATTTGTATGTGCATGCATGACTGTGTGTGCATACATGTGTGACCCTCCAAAGTGATCAGTGATCTCTTTTATGATAGGCTGATTCTGTGGATTACTGTTCCCAAAAGACACCAGGTCCCAGGTGTTTCAGACACTATGGTGCCCTCTCAGTCTCATTTGCCTACACAGATGTTTAAGCTTCCACCTTCTGAATACATACTGTAGTTCAGCAAAATCCCCTAAAATCTCATTCAAAACCATTCAAGCTGTTTTTTTCCTTTTTTTTAAACAAACCAGCCTATTTGACTCCTCTCTTTTGCCTAACGACTGTGTGTGTGAGTGTGTGTTTGTAGTGGTCTTGAATAAAGTACAGCTGCATGGCTCACTGGTCAGTATGGACAGCTGATGAATGAAGTGGAAATTATTAAAATAAACTGGTGATGCAGCGGGTCTCCGTATCATCCTCACACATCTGGCTTCTACAAAGATGCACACCCTGTTGACGCAATAGACGAAAATTTTTAAAACACCAAGAGGTCATCAAGTTTGTTTCTTGCGCTTAACATCAACTCTCACGAGATTATGAATTGATATAACTTTTTTTTTTGCTGCGTCATATGAAACAAGCATGCTTTGCATAAACAAAGAGAGGGAGCAGAGCGGCAAGACAAACCTCGGATAGATATGTGAGCAAAAAAGAGGGGAGTGGCAATATCGACAGATGGACAGAGATGGGGAGGTGACAGAGAGAGAGAGACAGGGCTAGTGATGGATAGACAGATGGAGGGAGAGAGGGGAAGAAGAAGGGCAGCGATAAGGACAAAGACATCAGTCACGTTTAGGGTTTTTCCCTCCTCCCCTTCTGCAAGTGGACCTTGATCCAAGTCACACAGACTCTACTGTGTCATGGTGTGTGTGGCCCTGTGTCTGTGTGTGCCTGCAAGTGGTGACTGGACAAATCATGACTCAGCAGAAATAGAGCCGCATAGAAAAGAATAGAGCACAATTTAATTGCTGAAGCGTGATTCTTTGGCCCCACGCAACTATTCAGAAAACAACAGACGTGACTCTCTTCACATCTCAGAGCAGGAGCTTTCTTCTTCTTTTGCAGTATTATGAATGAAAGTCTCACCGCCACTACACACTGAAGAGTTTATTTACAAATGTGGTTATCACTGCGTCTTATGTAACTTTTAACACAGTTTATCTAACCTGTTGGACAGCAGCTACTGTAGAAGTTGCAGCACCAGAAATTTTGCTCTGGGGACAAATAACAATTTAAATGGCTCAGTTTTCTTCAGCACCATGTCAGCACACACGCACACACTGCATGTGTGTAATTGACGATAAGAAGATAACAGATCATTCGTGTGAAGTAATGTGGTATTCATATAAGAGACATCATTATATTTAAACAGACCGAGTGGAAACAACGTTATGAACGCTTGCTATTCGAGCCTGAATAAGACAATATTCGCCCTTGTGGCGAATCCTGAGATGGCAGCACTTTGCAAACTCTCTCTGAACTGTGTGCACAGATCCAGATGGGTGTCTCCTATTGTTGGAAACACTCTGTGGCACCATTTGCCCACTGTCTCCTGGCTGTCAGTAGCCTGTCCCTTAGAAGTTGCCTTAAGCAAAACAGTTGTTATTGTGTGTGTTTTTTTTTTCTTCCACAATTCGTAGCACACCTGCCGCCGCCACCTCCCACATTGTTGTTGTTGTTGTTGTGTCTGTCTTCCTACACCCTTGACCCCTTTGTGTTTGCCGAGGGTTATTATGCTGCCCTCTGCAGTCCTTGAAGAATCAAATCTCTACTGTCAATGACTTATACAGTATCTTCAAATAAACTGACACACACACTGTGTCACATTTTCAGACCACGGACATTGATCAGTTCTCATGACGTCTCTACACACATGCTAATAGATTATATAACAACACAATTCAATACACCATCAAGTAATGACGAGACAAGGAGGTCAGCAAATCGATTCAGTTACTTATGAATAATGGAGTTGCACAACTGTTCTTAGTTCGTTCAGATATTCAAATCACTTCTTAAGAAGTGAAACTCTTAATCTTCCTCAGCGATCCACAACTTTATCAACATGGGCTCTGCAAGTAAATACAAGTTTACGTGTTCTCCTCACATTCACATTCAAACATACATTTTGTATGTGTGTGTGCAATTCACATGCATGTGTGTGCTTTCCTGGGTGTGTGTGTGTGCGTGTGCGTGTGCATGCCTGTGCGTGCGTCTGTGTGGGTGTGTGTGTGTGTTTGTGTGTCCCAAACACTTGCACTTGCAGTTCCTGTTTGGGGAGGTCCACTGGTCCTGGCAAACAGTGTCTGGTCTTATCTCTTGTGTTTTATGTTCCTAGCGAGCTGGGGGCACAAGCAGCCCTTTGTGGCCAAGAGGTGCCTGGTCTCGCTCCAGACCGACCCATGCAGCTGTTCACCACTGTTGGACATATCCATGTGTGTGCGTGCCTGTGTGTGTGGGGGTACATGTGTATATTTGTGCCTGTATGCATGTATAACCAAGCCTGTATGTGTGAATGTTGCCGCGGGCAGCGTGGTGCGTGTGTATGGATTATGTAAGCCTGTTGGAGAGTGTATCCGTTTCTATATGTACAGTGTGTGTTTCTAAATGGGGGTACGTGTGTTTTTGATATTGCAGTATTGTCAGTAGAGCCCACAATGGCTCTTTCATTTCATTTTGGAGGTTCAGACATCTCGAGAGAAGTTTCTGATTGAGCTGCTGGAGCTCAGTGTTGAGGAGGCCTGTGTCCAAACTCTGGCCCAATGTGTCACCGACCCATGGGTCTCTTTCTTTCTTTCTTTCTTTCTTTCTTTCTTTCTTTCTTTCTTTCTTTCTTTCTTTCTTTCTTTCTTTCTTTCTTTCTTTCTTTCTTTCTTTCTTTCTTTCTTTCTTTCTTTCTTTCTTTCTTTCTTTCTTTCTTTCTTTCTTCTTTTGCATCACCTGAACCCTGGTGACACAGCACCACTCCCCTCAGTGGAAGTTCACCGCTCGGTAACACAAAGTGTATGTGCGTGTGACCCAATAAGAACTTTTAAAAGGAGCCATCGGTGAAGCCAGCACAAAGCCACGTGCTGTGTTGGCAATTGAGTGTGGAGAGGGCAAGAATGTGGCCCCAGACTCAGCCTCTGGTTATTCAGTGTGTAAAAGACAGAAAGAGCAAGAGAGGCAGGAATATTAAGCATGCTTTGAGGCATTAATCATATTTTGAGACTGGAAAAATAACCTCTAATTAGAGAGATGCTGGCTGTTAAACATTCCTCATATTACACTAACTACATGCCTCCTTTCCTTTTCAAATGGCAGATTTATTTTATGTGAAGTTCTTTTTAATAAATCAATGTAACTAATACAGCGAACAAAGGTCAAAGCAGGATCAACTTTGCTATTGGACCGACATAGTTCTGGATCACGTTAAATCCCTTTCTGTTCATATACTAATTTGAAATAGGCAAACAACATTCATTGTCAGTGCAGGTGTTGTGTAAGGTTCAAACTCTAGTTGTGACAGTCATCTTTTCAAAACTTTAGACAACACTGTTCAGATGAATGGCCATAAATAGCTTAAGTAAACCAAAATTTGTAGCAGAGATTGAGTATCCTGTTAAAGGGGCCATATTGAAAGTGAGATTGCAATGTCTTTTTTTATTATTATAAAGCGCACCTAGCTTCTAATATAATACTGTGAACTGTGAAAAACACACACAGCAGCCTATGTTCAGCTGTGTATTAAAATGAGCCGACAGGACCTCTATCGCTTTGTGATGTCATAACTTCCAGTCACTGCCTTCATCCCATACTCCCGCACAGTTAAGACTGAAAAAAGAAAAATTAGTCCAAAGAGTTACTCTCATCCTTCAAACATAGCATGACATGCACATTATTATCTGTGCTGTAGTCAAAATTCTCTGGATGTCAGGTCCTTTGTCAGCATATGTTCTTGTCAGTATACTTCTGTTTCAGTACTCAGACTTACTTGTTGTACCAGGTCAAAAAAAAAAAAAAAAAGAGATTCTTTGACTTGTAAAAACACGTTCTCCACCTCCACCACAGTCGCTACCATCCATCTTGTTCTTTCACATTTGAGATGCATCGTCTGAATCGACCTTTCACCTCCATGGCCGTGTCACTTCCTCTCTCTGGGGGTGTCCCACTCCAGGAGGAGGGGGGTGGGGTGGGGGTTGTTGGGAATAGACGAGTCACAGAGGTTAGCAGGTTGAGCTGTCAGCACAGGTTTTACATCTTAAGTGGGACCAGTGAGGAATTGTGGAGACTGCAGGACACAGTGTGGGGTCACAGCAGATCTGATTTATTACTATCATCACAGTGAACTCCGTATTCTTTAACTCCATCACTTTTTCCGTATCTCCCCTCTGTGTTCCTTGGCTTTCTCCCCTTCTTTCCTCTCTGTATCATCAGGCCTCACCTGCCACTCATGTGAGTATGTAGAGATGATAAATACTTCTGTTGCTCATTGCCTCATCCTCACAATTCATTCATACAATCAGTGTGATGTCGGTGCAGTGTCAGCAGAAGTAAACGTTTTGCTTTCATATCAGGTCAAGTGAAGAAGAAATGAAATTGTTGTACAAAGTTATACAGAGAACTGATTGAACCAAAACTAAAACTTTCCTAATCAATAATTTTTTTTTTGTTTGTTTGTGTGTTTAATTAACAGCAATTATAAATTTAAAGCATATGCCTGGGAGTATCTTATATTATACTTATTGAAAACAAATTTAACAAATTCCAATGTTCCCAAAAACCTACGATGAACTATGAGGAGTTTGCTTTTGATTACAAAAGAGTCTCATATTAATGAGGATGAATCCACATTACCCACACTTGTTTTTGTGTCCATTTTCAATAAATATATTGTTTTATCTCTGTAGTCATTTTGATATTATTATTTAGTGGTTGACTCGCCCAGCATTTCCTCGGAAAGACAGAGCAAGGTGGCTGGTTTATGCTCCAGACTGCCGAGTCCTCTCTACTCTCACCCACTCTTGAGCACCCATCCTGGGCTATAAAGTCAGCCTGCTCCGGTACTCCACTGTCCTGCTAGAGGCTGTTCTTAAGGATTTTAAATACATTTCCGAAGTAATTTGCCTAAAACCGCTCACAAAAAAGTTTGTCTGGAGCCCTGACGACTGGCCAGATAAGCGTCTTTACGACAATACGAGCTAGAGCTCATGGGAAATGCAGTCTTCATTCTGGCAAAACATTAAAGTTCCTCGGAGTATCTTTAAAAACAAATCACACCATTGCACTGGATGTAATACTCCTTCATAACTATATGAACATAGGCCGTGCAGTTTTGGAGTCAATTAGAGCAACAAACACATATTAATCCGCAGCTGAAAATAGTCCTCAAAAAAATGCACCTCCTTGGATAACATACGCTAAAGAATAGAAATGTAAAAGATATACTTTGAAAAACGCCATTGATCATTTTAGCTGTTCCCCTAGGGCTGTTATTTGCCTGAGATTTAGTTCATTCTTATGTGAACAGCATTTATTCTGACTGGTTTAGCAACTGGGTTAATAAACAGAATCTAGTCAGGTTTGAAGAGTTTTGCTGATGCGGCTGATGCACGGCAGCTGTCTGAGCAGTCCAGCAGTCCAAACCTTGCTGACATGTTTATGCCTTTTGTTGAGTTAAACATATTTTAGATTTTGTCAGGGTGACATCCATAAGGCACGTAACAGCTGAATAACTTTTATAATGACTTTGTTGTGCCATATTAGTGGAGGCACCTGTACCACTGTGCACTCATGTGTATTCACAAGGGTCATGATAACAGATGTTCCAGTGGTTCTTGTTGAACATAAAGACAAAAAAAAAATCTTTCAAAAGATACTAACTTGCAAAAACAGGACTATAATCCACTGCTTTGTCCTATTACATGTCTGCATTCTCTCCCTCTCTGCTTCTTTCCTATCTTTTCACTTTGGTAACCTATTGTGTTGTGCCCCTATCCATCTTTGATGATCTGAAACATCTCTGTCAACATTGTGTGACTGTGTGTTTCCATGCATTCAGCAGCGTGTGTGTACAAACATCTGCCTGCTCATGCTAGCAAGGAACAAACAGAGCAGGCAAATTCTTAACAGGCCTCAAATAAACCCTTTCACAAAGGAGAGTGGGGAGGACGCTGTGGTCTGCCTATAAACAGAATTCTCCCAATTAACCTGGGGTTGAATAGATAGGTGAACCACCTTGAACAAATGCAGAGGAGACCAAAGAGCTGATTGAAAGTTACTTGCAGTCTTTACCTGGGTGGCGACAGGACGGGCTGTTTACTCAGGCTTTGGACTGACTCACAAATCAAAGTGTGTGTCAGAATAGAGAGATTAGGGAGCCAGAATAGGTCTGGGATCCTACCCGCAGCCTTGTCTCTTTGTTGTCACCCACCTGGAAGAACTATTAACATTGCATAATGCACAAATGTATGTGCACACAACATCGAAACTTTCTTACACCCTGATAAAATGCAGCTGTTTTTATCTCTTTCTTCAGAAGTGAGGAGGCCCAGAACAAGGCTTTTATAGTCTCATGAGTCGGGGTGTAACGACTCATTCATCGCATCAATTTTAATCCGTAGAATCTACTTTCATCGATATGAGAAGTGTTACAGGAGTGTGTGGTTGATTTAGCACAACAAGCGTCAGGTATATGGAATGTCGCACATTTAATGGTGAGAGAATAAACTTGATGTTCCAACGATGGATGGGTGGACGTCATGCTCAACACGGGGGCACGTGACAGTTACACACATCACATCGATCCACATCTCCAGCTTTGATTTTTTTACTGGAGCAGGTGCTCAATCAATCTAAAGTTGCTCTTTTTTTTTGATTAACAGTGCAACGAATATTGTAGATATAAGTTTTGTATTAAAATGAGAAGGACAAACTAATGTTTTTTTAAATTGAACTTATTGCACCACCTTTTTTAATGATATGATATAAACCTATCATTATATTACAATAGAAATGAGCTGAAGCAGCAGGCTTGACCTCTGTACATAACCTGAAGTTTGTTTTAATGTGAAAAGCACGTCAAAGTTAGAGTGACTAATTGTTGTATGTCTGTGTTGTGTGTATCTTGCATGTATTTAAACAGACACTCCAGAAATTATTGCATTGCACTTGCACAGCCCAAAAAAGGAACCAAGATGGATTTTTTAAGAAGTAGCACAGTTTTTGGTTAAGTAATACTGTTATTGCCCTGTACTTGTTGTGTTACAAGAAAGTTGTAAAGGAAAAGAAAAACTTGTAAAGAATCCTGACTTGTACCATCCAGTATTCATCTAGAAGTTACTGTATCGGTTTCTAGTCATTGAATCGTATCGGTCTAAATGAGACAATACCGTCCTTGTATCATATCGGCAAATGTGTATCGTGACACGTATCGTATCGCTATTAAAACATATGGTTACATCCCTACTAATGAGTGTAGCATTGTTCAGAGTGGGAGATTCCCCTTCCACTGAGGCATTTGCCTGCTCTCAGTGTGCCCCATCCAAGCAGCTGCTGTCATATCAGGACACGACGCAGACCTTAAAGCTTGTAGAGCGCTGTCAGTAAACTCACACATGGACATGAAGGGAGAGAGAGGCCGACGGAAATACGCAAAAATGGTGTCAGAGTTTCTAAGAGAAAGGGGAAGTTGAAGTTGCTCTGCAAGGGCTGCGCGATTTGTCATTCATCAACTGTAATAGATGTTATCAGATGCCATCAGGCTGGTCTGGATAGAGTTACAGCACAAGGTCAACAATCAAGTCGAATTCTACTGAATAAAGTTTCCTGGTTTATTTGTCTTACATGTTTTTAAATCTTTTGTTAAGTGGGTAACTGCTAAGGGCTCAGGTTTCAAAGACATTTAAAAAGCCATCTCAGACAATGCAGGATCTTAAGTCCTGGACGCCTTGCTCATCATTCATTTGATCCCATTTCCTGACTTCTAAAGATTGAGGGATCTAATTCAAACCTCACCTCTTTGTTTTCCCACTGTATTCACCGTGTGTGGAAAAAAAAAAGGAAATATGTGTTTTGACAACTTCACATTTCACCGGCTTTCATGCCACACAGCTTCCCCGCCTCCCCTGCTCCATCACTCCTTCACTCCTCCCTCACTGCTCCCTATCCCTCTAGGTGAATCCAACCTTGTCTTACTGTTAAATGACGGACTGCAGGAACCCAGGAGGGAGGGCTGTGGGGCATTACTTTTCGGAAGTGAAGCTAGCTCTCTGACCCTGTGTGGTGAAAGGCCCCTAGGCTTCACTGTGTTGTCACACAGGCTGATCTCTATGGGGAAAGCAGGAGATTACACCTGATAGGAAGGAGACTTAAGCATAAAGTCACTTGGCTCCTTTGAGGAATAATCCGCTCTTCTCATCCAAGTCACTGTGATGAGTGATGAGACCTCAAGTGTGTACGAGTGGAGACGGAAAAACACAACAGCACAATCTATTAACGCTTCTGTTCTCATGTTACAGGAAACCAATATTATGAGATTTAGTTTTGTGTGACGAGGCACACTTTGTGATTTCACTGAAGAAATAAAAGATAAAAAAACTGACACATTCAAATGTAAAATGTAAAACGTAAAAACACATTGGAGAGTATTTTTGAAACTTTTCACTATGTGTCAGAGCTTGGTGGAATTTCCAGTGTGTTATCACCAGTATCAAAATTTAATTGTCGAAGATTTGAAATTGTTCACGACTGTGAATGAACTCATCCGTCACTACATATATATGTATTGTGTCTTCTAGGAATCGGATCAGGAGCTACCCTCAGGAGGTGATCTCAGGTAAGATGAATCATCACCTTTTATCTTTTTCTTATTCCCCCTGCACTCACGTGGGCCGCTGACTCACGTGAGGAAGCAGTCATCTGTGTGCCATACTTCTTATGCTTCAACTTGCTGGGTCTCAAGCCAAACTTGCCTAAATTGTCATATTTTGAATGACTCACAGCCTGTGTATGAATAGATACAACATATTTCAAATGGCTCTTGGCAGAGTGTGTGTGCGTGTGTGTCTTAAGAAAACACATCCTAAAACATGAAGCTGGGCTGTAACAGAGAATAAGATGATACATTCCAGAGGAAAAACCAATTAGATGTTTTGGAAATGCCTCTAGATGAAGCACAGTATAGACTGTCTCAGTGAATACCCCTACTATCCCCAGATGCCATCATCTCTGTTAACAATAGATCTTAGCACTGCTGGGCTTGTAGTTTTGTTTTGATTGAAACCAGTCTCGCTGGCTTGTCTGTCTCATGCAGGAGCCTGAAAAGCCCATTCTGCCTGCTTATAGTCTTCTTCTGTCATGATTGTTTGATGAAAAAAAAAAAAACTTTATGAGGGAGTAGTGGAAATTTTTGCTCATTACACTCTCAGTGATCTTACTTTAGAAATGAAACTTAGTGTGGCTGGGATTATACTGCCTACTGTTGTGCTGATGTTGACATGTGTTTCACAGTCATGTCTGAGTCATGTCGTATTGGTCAGGTTTACCCAGTTCAAGGCCGGTGTGCTACATCTGTGCTCAGACTCGCTGCAGGTGTGTAAATCCCTGATAATGGGAAATAGAAGTAGCTTTCAGCAAGCTAAAGGTCAGCACAGAATCTATTATTGACCTTGTTACTGTCATTTTCAGTATCACAATGATATGATACCACTGCTGTGTCTCTTCTCTCTGCCATTGAAACCTCACAAGCTTGGGTTCCTGTAAATGTTAGCTTTAGGTGATTTCTCCATTTCGATCGTTTTGCTCACAATGACTGATTCACTTGCTAATCGCAATTTCTTTTGCAGTCAAAATATGCAGTAGACAGATTTTACATGCTGCATTGTAACTCTGTGAAGATAAAAAAAAGAGAGACACCTTGAACTACTACTGAGAACAAGGCCATATTGGATTTGATGCATTATCACATTAGAGCAAATCTTAAATCAGTGGAATCTAAACAAGTCGATTCAGATAATCTTCCTCGAAATTCAGCAAACATGAAAAAGACAAATGTTACTTCTAATGACATTTTGAAATCACAAAATGAAACAGTAAGCTATCAGTAAGCATGAATCAGCAGATTAGTGATTTAACTAACCGTTTCCAGCTGTCGACTGTCGGCAGGTGGAGATGCTGTCGCAGGTCAGGAGTGCTGCAGTGGATGATAGTCAAACAGAGTCAGAGACCTATAGAGGTGCAGAGACAGTGAGAGAAACACGCTGACGTCACAACACAACTTCACGTACGAAGAGTCAAAGAAGGAAATCTGATCAGTGCGTTGGCGACGTCTGTGTTTGTTACTCAAATGTGATATGGCCTCAGTGATTTTGTCATTTTAATGAATTGAATGTTCAGACAAATTCACACAATACAGCGAGACTAGCGAACTACTTCCTGTTGATTTGTACTTGCATTGCTCCACAGATGTTGACATACAATGCTGTTTGTGGTTCCTGAGAAACAAATAAGGGGACTTGATCAATATGGATGGGTGTGAGTACTTGATTATGTGTTGATGTCGTTATTTGAGTATCGTTTCACTACTTGCACGCTGGAGCAGGTGCTGTTTTTGACTGTTTTTGAGTAGTTTACCTCAGTTGGTGTTAAATGCACTATAGCAGCAGTTTGTTTAGGCCGATGATTTAGAGTTACATGTGAAGTAGCTCAGTACAGACGTGCATACAGTCATTGTACATTGCACTTGGTTTCCATTGTCGACAGTAGGGTGCAGGCTTGGCTGGGGAGGTGTGTTTCCAAAGACAGACATGGATACATACACATTGTGCGTAATCGAGTACTTGTAGGGTAATTAGAGTACAGGAATGTTGAAATCACTGAAAATGGCCATCCCTGTTCATAAGTGATATATGTGACCGGTGCACCTTTCATTACCTTGCGTGTGAATTGGAAAAGACAGTGTCATCACTCCACTCACACTCTACCACACTGTACACTCTCTCACTGCTAATTGGCCACGGCCTGCAAGCAAAAAAAGCAAAAAAAAAAAAAAATCTTACAGTGTAGTTCAGTGTTATAGAGTATTTCCAGGTCAAGTGGCTGCTCTCGGGGTGACTCGACACTTTTGACATGTGGTTGGCTGTTCGGCAGCAGCAGCAGCAGCAGCAGTACAACACTTGTGTTCACAACGTTTGCCTGTTGGGATTAGCGCTGTGCAGCTGCCCTGCTCCTCACAGCTGACCAAACATGGGACTATTAGGACAGAGGTGGAGCTCAGTGGATCTCTTTGCACCGATTTCCAGTCATTCAATCATTCTCACACACATTCATTCACAAACACTGTGCTGACTCATTTTTATTGGTTAGTTGCAAAAAGTGTTGTCTCGCTCTGTCTACACATAGTGCACTTTAGTCAGCTCATCAAGCGTAGTTTCATTAATTATTGGAGATCACTATTAAGATGTTCCACATTTGTCTGAAAGAGATTAAACCTTGATGATTACCTCAGTGTGAGCTTCCTTCCTCTATTGGTTCCAGTTTTGTCTCAGTTACTGTACGTATGATCAGCGAGATCCTGTCTTCTGGGTTAGGCCCTTGTTTTTCTTCATGTTCATGTTCTAGGGCCAAACAGAGGAAACATCTGCTTTACTGCTGTTCTAACTGCTCCAGATCTACACACACACACACACACACACATACACACAAACACACACAGAGGCAGTCCTAGTGGTTGCTCCTGCCAAAGGAAGAGTGTTTCTACACAAAACACACACGCATTGATACTTACACACACGCACACACACATACACACACCAACACACACAGATGCTGCTTGTCTTCCTCTCATCCTCATCCTGTCACAACCACTGTGCAGTTTGTCCTCCACCACCGTTTCTCTCTGCCATCAGGACCTGCTCTAACAGCTGCTCTAGCATCCAAATCTATCGGCCCTATTTTCTGTCTGTTCTCATATTGGTCTGTCAGTTCCTCCTCTGTTTCTGTCTCCTGCTCTGACAAGCAGGCATTTCAACAGTTTCTCAAATGGGTCAAATGCACTCAATAGGATGTAGTAAAACTGAATTATCACATGTGATTGCTTAAATCTTTTCATTATATTTACTTTATTCTTGAACCTTGGATGCAGAAAAAATATCAACACATTTTTAGCAAGTTTTATATCATAGCGTGTTTTGCAAAAAAGCAAAAGAAATACCTATTCAGAGTGAGAGTATGAGTCGTGTCCCCGAAAGATGTTTTTTGAAAGACTGTGGTCTTGTAAAAATGAATAAACCCTTATCTTGTTTTGAGAGCAGCTCATTATAATGCAAAGATTGCATCTTCTTATTCTGCACGTCAAGTGATGGCATATAGGTTATATACAGCTACTGTTGGTTTTGGGGCAAGGTTGCATTGGATGGACAAGTTCAGACAATAATAGTCAGTGTTTTTTTTAATTTGTGAATGTTTGACATTGTTAACTACCTGTTTATCATTGTAACCATGGCAGCAAAGTTCCTCTAACCTCAAGGAAGTACTTACTTTGATCTACGCCACAATGCTTAACTAAATTTAATCAAGTGGTTTTGCAGTCTTAACCTGACAGTGACAGTTTCATAACCTTTCCCATGTATTTGTTACTCTTACCATGACAATGAATGTCCAGCATGACTGTCACGATGTTCTCTCACTAGTCATGCCCAAATGTAGAAATAAAAGGTTACGTGGGCATTTTTTGTTATTTTGTTTTGTAAATAAGTGAGTGAAACTACTTCAACAAGTCCTCCAAAATGAAACAACATACACATTTTTTTTTTCACTCATCCATTTTACAAGTCAGAGACACTTCCTCTGTTTTATACACATAACCACGATGACTGTACATTAGGCTATTGAGCACCTTTTGCGTAGACGTGGTGTAAAATGATCAAAATGACCCACATGACTAAGTTCTGACTTGACTGAAATAAATTGGATGAAATAAAAAATGCCATATCATTGTATAATCATGTAATATTTCTTGAAAGGACAGAGTTAAATAAATGTGTTAAGAGAGATCAACAGAGGTTACAAATGAATAAAATGATCCCGACAGACAAGGCCACAGTCCTGAGAAGGGGAGGCTGCAACAACGGCTGTTTGTTGGTGCTACAGTGGATCAGAATCTAACTCACGACAGCCTCGCCATCGCTAAGACACAGAAATAGCTCTTGTGTGGGCCCTTTCAAAATTTTAGAATAATAACCCTCGTCACCCAAAAGGGAAAAGGCAAGGTCTGTCCTTCCCAGAGATTATGGTGGGAAGAATCGATGACTTCCTCCATCTTTTTCCCTCAGGGGACAGAGGGACAAAGTCTCACTGGTATTAATAGTACTCTTCTGATAAGCTGGCCACGACGCTGCCTTGTGGTGTCACAGCCTTTTCGTCTCGTTGTGAGAACCTCTTGTTATGGTATCAAAGAGCTCTTATAGAATATACATTTCATCGCCCTTCCTGTTTTTGTTCAGCTGCCTGTGCTTCACTGTACATCACAACGTTTTTACAGTACAATAGCGGACACTTGAGTGTCCCATCAGTAGACACTTGACACTCCATCTTTGACAGTTTTCTCTTCAGCTCTCTGTTGGGGCTGCGATGCCGCCCGCTGCCCCAGAGCTGTGTTACGAGTGGAGCCGTGTGTCATAAAATACTGGGAGCAAAAGTGATATGTCTCCTTCATTGACACAGCTGTTATCCTGAATAGCAAGTTGTATGTTTGCCTCAGGGCCTGACTAGCCATTCCCCCCCAACACATTGGTCACAAAAAGAGCTATAAATACAGACGCTCAGCTTTTCGATTAGCTCATTGTTTCTGAAAACACAGGAAACATCATGTAACACTTTGGTATATATTCACACAAAAAGAGAGAGTGGTGCTGGGAGAAAGCTGTTGAAAAAACATAGTTTCTTAAGGACTGATACAAAGACATGAGTGAAATTAGAAACAATTGTGTTGTTAAACTTGAGTCGTGTCCATTGAATTGAATATTTTGTTTCTTGACTTCTCAAAGAGTTTTTTTTTTTTTCATTCTCAGCTGGTTTGATAGCCTCAGTGCCCCAAATAGGTTCTCTGAAAGGAGAGCATGGGAAAAATAGCTGTCATTGTGGAAACTGCTGGGAAAAGGCTGCGTTCTCATTGGTAGCAGTGCAGGGCATTGTGGGATGTGAGTGAGCTGAGAAAGACTGTTTTGCTCCCTCTGAGAAGGAGGAAACATGGAACATGGGCACAAAAAGCAACAAGATTAGAGCAGTCCAAGCAGAACTAACTCACTGCAGTTTCTGCTCTGTTGGCTTCACTTCAGTCAGAGATGAGAAGATGAGAAGTGGATGGTCAGTGATCGTGGCAGCGAGTGTGGCGATGTGGGCAGGGTGGCCACTCTCGTTTCACAATCATCTGCGCCATCCGATTTAAAATCCCCTGACATCGGCACGAGCAGTGGCGGCCCGCATACCGACATACCAGGCTGATGGTTGCCGGCCCATTAGCGAGGCCCAAGTGGTGGAGCCCACCCAGGACCGCCGACCCTCTCCTGCCCACCTTCTGCCTTCCTGCCCAGCCCTGGCTCTGGATCAGAGACAGGCCACACGTCGGGGGACAGGGCTAATGATAGCCGCAGCCATGCCATCCCTTTCAAGCCCCAACCCAAGAGTACAATTTTGACTAATGCTATTTCCTGCCGATAAGATGCAAACAAGCTCCTTTTACTTGTTTTTCCTCATCAGTGGTTTGGGAGGTGAGAGAAGGGTGAGCGGCGGCAGAATACGTGATGGAGTCCGAACTCAGTTTCATCATCAGCTGGTCATCATCAGGTGTCGCATAGATTCACCAGCAGCCACTGTGTTTTTATTTGACATATCACAACAACGTGGAATAAAATTAAGACTGACCACTTCATGTGCACAGAACTTAAACTAGTTATCCGTGTCGAACCACTTTTCCTCCATAGCTCCCTAAGTGGCTTAATCAAGGCTGTGTTACATGATTATTTTACTCACCCAAGACCTTCTAAATTGTTTCCAGCTTAAAAAAGAGATTGTTGGAGATATTCATGCTACATGGAAATGGTCCCGTTTTGCTGCTCTGTGGTCACACGCTGTCTTTCTTTGACACTCCAGATTTAAACCATTTGCAATAGAGAATAAAATTTGGACAAAGCTTTTGCGATTTCCACAGAGTTTCGCCGTAAAATGCAAAAACGTTTTATCTCCTAGTGAATCCAAATGTGTTGTGTTTTCTGCTGGACATAGACTCCAGACTGTGTAGTGGATGGTAATCAAGGTCAGTTTCTGGAGAGGACATGACAGGAAATTATTTTGTTTTGCTATAAGGACAATTTTAGAATCTAAAATCTAAACCTTAGAAGAAGGCAAGAGTTTATCATGGATTTGCTTTTATTGTTGGTATAAGACAACATATCATCCATGTAAGTGTGATCATGTATCTGGCATCTAGTGAATGACTGATAGGATCTCCTGTGCTCTCAGAGGAGCTCCTGTAATCCATTGTGCATCGGTCCAAAACAGCAGACACAGACGATGGACCTCAGCTTGCAACGATGTATTTGCTCTATATGTTAATTTATGAATATCAAAACAAGATTATGTTAGCAAAGCAGCTCATATCAGTCTGTTACATATGTGTATTGGCGTGCACAGTTGACATGGTCCGCCCTGTGGCACATATCTCGAAGCATTTTACAGATTTTAAGGTGTTGCGAAAGAGAATAGTTAGACCATGATTGTTTCTGAGAGCAAAGACGTACAGTTGAGTAAAGACCACCGGTTTGTTGGCATTTAACATGTCGCATCTTCCATCTGTACGCTGTGGTTAGACACCCACGCCGACACAGCTCACTGCATTGTTTTTCATAAGAGCTGTTGTCAGTCAACATGCATGGGACATAAGCTACACTGTGTGTTTGTGATGTCTGCAAAGGCAGCGAAAAAGACAAATATTTGAAATCTAGGTCCAAGAAAAAAAATAGAACAAATATACGCAATGAAATCGTAACCAGGGCTGGGATGATATACTTTTGTCCCAATTCAGTTCTCTAACGATTTTTTGGGTCCCGATTCGATTTAAATTGCGATTCTGATTAAACATGTGTTGCGATTCGATTTTACCAAGTATTGCAATTTTATATTTCTATTATTGTGATTTTCTTTCCTTAAACAAGAACAGGTTGAACCAAAGTCTTGACAATACATCATAAGTCATATTTACAAAAAACAATACACACATCACATCAGTTTGCACCTGCCCTCCCATAAAAAATTCTCATCCGCCAACATCTCGTAATAAACTAAACTGCTACATTTAGCTGGTCCTGCTCCCAGGTTTTGTTTGACGATGGCCTTCGTTTCGGAGTAGAGTTGAGGAATGGCGGTCGTTGTGAAAAACTTTCTTGATGGTATTACGTATCGTGGTTCAAATGTGTGGATCATGTGACAAAAACCAATACTATCCACGACACTATAGGGGCGGAGATCTTTGCATATGAAATGCGCAGTTGCTGTAGTTACCCTCGACGCCTTGTCTGATCCAGCAGGGAGTTTGCGGAGAGTTAAATCTATTGTCTGCTGCACTGCCAAGGGCCGCCGTTTCGCTTTCACCAGTAAGCAATTTGACTGTGACAAAGTTTACATACGGCTTTCTTCATGTCGAGTTCTCCTGTTCCCTGCTTTTTATAAAAACCGAAGAATTTGAAGTGGGGCGGTGGGGGAAAGAGTTCAGGTGGCTCTGTGGAGGTACTCGGCTCCCTGCGCTCCGCCATTTTGTTGTGTGCGTTTGCTCGCATTCAGGTTACAATGGTGACCCATTTCTGGAAGCGGAATGCAGAAGAAGAAAATAAAGAAACAAACACGAGTCGGTTTGACTTGATGTTGAGTGTAATGGCACAGAAAACATGGTCGTCAAAAAAAAAAAAAAAAGAATTAAATAAATAAATAAATATCCATTCTCGTATGAGGATGGAAATATAGAAAAAAAAATCGGGAAAAAATTATAGAAAAAATCCCGATTAACATAGAAATGTAATTTTTGGCCCAGGCCTCATCCTAACAGCTGAGTACAGTGAGTGTGTGCTTTGTGGTTGTGGAATCTCTTGGCATTTGGTATCATCACTCCACACCGTCTCTCTCTCTCTCTCTCTCTCTCTCTCTCTCTCTCTCTCTGTTTGAGGACAACAGTGTCGTCAGAGGAGGATGTGTGATGTCGGCCATGGTCTGAGCAGGACGCACACATCCGTCCACGTGCCCCCCCGATCCCAATCATTCATAAATTCAGCCGGAGAGATTTGTATCCGCTATCCGCCCTTTGCTGTCTGTTATCTGTGTCCCCATGCACCTCCCTTTGGCTATTAGGAAAGAATGAGACGTTGCAGCGCGCGCTCACACACACGTAAACACACTCGCAAGGTCTGATGGCGGTGACAGCTGTCTGTCTTCTCTGCTCATCTTCCACTGCCATCTTCTCACACATCTTCTCACGTCTTTTTTTTTCTTACCCTTGTATGTCCATCATTTGTTTTGTTTATCCTTTCATCTTTTAAATCCAGTCTTCCCTCAAGGGGAAACTTTAATCTCCTTTTGTGTCTTCTCTTTCTCATCTTTATTTCTTCTCTTTTCTCTCTATCTCCACTTTCTCACCATTCCTCCATGTCCCTTGGCTAGAGAAGAGAAAAAAAAAAAAAGCAGTGAAATTTCCCCTCAGTCATTTAGCCCAGATTCAACACTGCAGGCAGGCAGTGTAGAGGCTGTAACTTACCAGAATGTAAATAGAGCAGTGTTTTTCACATTACTTCACCGCTTATTTTTAGTTGCTGAACAAGAGCAGGCAAGGGTGTGCCTTTTCAAGCCCCGACTGTAAGTCTTATCAGCTGAATACACAGAAAAAAAACTGAGAGAAATTATAAATCAAATAAAACAACAATGACCCAATACAGGAAGTGATGTGTTGATTTATGGCTTAACTTTTAACTGTAACTGGCAGACAATACTGGGGCAGCTTTTTTAAACATAGGGAAAGAATGTTGCCTCGCTCACTCTGTTTTTCTCTTTCACTCTGATGCACTGCACACGCACTCGAGGTGTCATATATTTTCACTGTAGCTTGAAAACAGTCGAGTGCATTCATTATATTGTATTCTATAATTATGCAGTGCTAAGTAATCAAGTGCAGCCGCCAGGCTTCTGCTGGCTGGATCTTACCTCAGTGACCCCTTTGCAAGGCACATTCACTGATATTTTTTATTTACATTACATGGTTAGTGTCATATAATGTACATATAATAACAAACTTCCCCAGAAAGGTCGTATCACAGGCTGAGCCACAGAGCAGTGGAGCACTTTGCCCAAAGGCTCTTCAGCAGCGTTCTTCAAGTGTGGCTGCCAGCCATTCCTCGATTACTGGGCCGCATCCAGCTCATACCTTCGCTCCACTTCCAGGCATCAAACCAGTAACACCAGTCTGTTTTAGCAGACACAGCACCTGCAGCAGTGGGGAAGCTAAGTGGTGGACAGTGGCTACGTCTCCTTGCCTCTGTGCCTGGCAGTCTTCCTCCCAGCCGCCCCTCCGCTCACACCAGGAAATGTCTTTTTCCAACTCAGTCTCCAATGCACTTAATTCCTCCCGGCGCTCCAGCGACAAAGCCAAAAGAAAAAGAGATCAGTTGCTGGCAATAGCTAGCCCTGCTCCAGCGTTCACTGTCTTCCTCCACCTCTTTAGCACTTTGATTTTACTTTCGTGGAAATTGTCTATGATACAAAGACGACACCAGCACTTGTCACCAGTGGCTCTGAAGATAAGACCACTAAGCAAAACTTGCAAGGCGATGCTCTGCGCTGTTCACACATTGCATCGATGAGCTTTTCTCAGAAGCTCATACGGGTTTTCTCAAATGAGCACAGCTCACACATGTTTTCTTCCACAGAAATAGTGTCTGTGTGTGTGTGTGTATGTATATATGTGCATTTATATGTCTGTTGTGGAGAAAGAGGTGCTAAACCCTCCATGTTCAGCACAGTCAATGAACACGATGACTCAGTTGAATTTCCACTGAGGTAAGCTGTCACTCTCTGTTGAACAGTGAACTCACAGAAGCAGTGAGTCACACATCACACACACACACACACACACACACACCTAATGTCCCCACAACTAGCTTGGATTAAATACAGAATATTCTCAGTGTAAAGCCATCAATAAATAAATACAGCGCAATTCTCTTTCCCTCTCCATGATGATCCTGGTGTGTAGCTATAGATGCACACATACATACACACAAACACACACACACACACACTTGTGCTTGGCCTTGTCCCTGTCCAAACAGCCCTTCTATAGTGAGAGGCTCCAATGGAGTGGATCAGCTCCAGCTAAGACACCCTTTCACACTTCCTCCCTCCCTTTCTCCAAACCCTCCCTCCTGTGCGACTGCAGGGCCTTCCTTCCTTCCTTCCTTCCTTCCTCCTGACACAGAGGCCTGGGGGAGTTACTGGGGAGTCAGGATGGCCGGATGTGCTCTGATCAGACAGACAGACAGAAAGATAGACTGACAAGGAACAGACAGACAGAGAGGAGGATGCTCGCTGCTACTGTGGACTTGGGGCTCGTTCTTGTTCCCATCCGGAGCTACAATGAGAATGACATCATTCCTGTTTTGATAGTACAACAGGAAGGTGGAGGGCAATGGAGAGCTCTGGGGTGTGTGTATGTGTGGGTGAGAGCATGAAGGAGTATGAGGACTCAAAAGGAAAAATAAGTGTTGATCAGAGAGGACGCAGTTCTCCGACCATGCCGGCGGTGGCATGTTTGACTGTCCAGGCCTGCAGGAGGCTTTGATGGGCCCCTCCGAATTTTTTTATTTTCAGAAACGTACATAATTCCTCTTCTCTCCCTTCTCCTTCTGAATCTAATAAAGCAATAAAATCAATAAAGTGAATTAAGTCGAGAGCCGGATTTGCCTCACAAGAGTTCTTTTATATGTCAGTCTCAAATACAGAGTGTAGGGTTAGCAGGCGCAGGGCCCGCGCCTCACACAGGAAGAGCCTCGGCTATTCAAAGCAACCTCATGTCAAGGTACAGCTCTGTACCTGAGAGCTATTCATACTCTGAGACTTACGGTTTATCTCCTGTGCAAGACAGCCATTTCCTCCGCTGTTGTCAAGGGGGAGGAGAAGAAGAGAAATACAAGCAAGTGGCTGAAGAAAGAGAGGAAAAGAAGACCAAACGAAAGAAGCTGAGGGAGGGAGGCAGGATCACAATAATAGTAATCTCTCTTCTCTCCCCTCCTCTGTTTCTTTTTTTTTTTTTCTCGGAAGAGGATACAGTAAGTGCCAGCTGTGCTCTGCTGCTGCTGTACAGTGCACAGTACTTCAGAGAAGTCAACCTCACTGCACTCCATCCACCCCATTGAACTGCCAGCTCTGGCAATCAATTCTGAGCCTTGTGCTGTCACTGCGGGCCTCTGGACACAGCAGCTGGCTGCAGGAAGACAAGCGCTCTTCCACAGAGTCTGTCCTCCCATCAGCTGCACCCAGCTGTCTAGCAGCAGCCCCACTATTCAAAGCACTGCCTGCTGCTGCTGCTGCTGCTGCTGCTGCTGCTGCTGCTGCTGCTGCTGCTGCTGCTGCTGCTGAGGCACTGCTGTCTTTCATTGCTGTCACCGGTCTTTGCTGACTGAAGTCCTCTTCCCCATACTTTCTTTTTCACTTCTTCCTTCCTAAATTTTCTAACCGTACAGACACATCCGCCCTTGAGCTGCACAGCAGGCCTCATATGTCTGTCTGGCCTCACTTTCTGTCTTTCTTTCTCTTTCTTCCCAAGTCAAATTGTCCATCTGTCTCGGCTTTTACCAATTTTTTCTCCACTATTTCCATCTTGCGTCTCTCTCTCCCACCTATTCTCCTCCTGTCTTCCATGCTGGGTCTTTAGATGAACTTTCCTTCTTTCTTGCCGTTGTTGCCTTTCTTTCTTTTGCCTCCATCCATGTCCCTTCTGTCTCTCTTTTTTGTGGTACCCATTCCTCTTTTCCGTCTTTGTTGGTTGCCATGTCTCAGTTTCTCCACTCCTTTCTCTGCAGTTCTGTCCCCTTTCTTTTTTTTTTGCCAATCGCTCTTATTCCGCACAATTTCCATCTCATTCTTTCTCGCTCTGCCACAATTTAAACTATGTCCCTTTTTCCAAATGTCACAATACTGTATCCTTTCTTTCCCTTTTTCTTTAGAGTAACTTCTTTCTCTGACCCTCTTTCTGCTGTATTTTTTTCACAGGTGTCTGTAAGGCGGGGATTTACATTTTCTCAGGACAGGCAGCCCGTGGAGAGAGGCCTGCTGGCAGATCAAAGGCTCCGGCTGTAAAACGATCTGAAAGAGTCCGGCATTAGCATCCATCAGGGTACCTTGAAAGCTCCCTGGTCAGCCGAGAGGGAAGCTGAGGGCCCCCCAAAGTGAAAGCCCAGTCTGGAGAGGGGTGATGGAGGGGCGGAGGGAGTGTAGAATGGGGGTGGATAGAGAGAAAGAGAGAAGGAGAGAGAGAGAGAGAGAGAGAGAGAGAGAGAGAGAGAGAGAGAGATAGAGACGTCCATCTT